>RJWJ010015921.1:0-35361 GCA_004363605.1 Indri indri
TCTCTCTCTCTCTCTCTCTCTCTCTCTCTCTCTCTCTCGGCATTTCTCCATAAGGCTTCAATAGCCATTTCCCTCCCTTCAGAATAAAGAACAGAGCCTTATCCTACCACTAAAACTCATTTAAAATCCATATATGTAGTGCACAATTTCAGCTAGTTCGATGAACTTCAGTAGCTTAACGCATAGTAGTCTGTTTTCTTCATTTCTCTCCCTGTATTCTAAAGAAAATAGAAAAGCTTAGGTGAAAACCAACTCATCTATTTTATTCTCTGTTAGATGTTGTTATTTTGTCTTAGGGAATTGGTTGGATGGCTATAAATGTTATTTTGCCTTTCCCAAATATTTCTCAAGCCCGGTTAATTGGGAAATAGAGCTAAAACGTTAGCGCTGTAAAGAAGTGAAGAAATTCTTTCAAATCCCAATTACTTTATATTATTTGGAAAACATTTTAGGAAAACAACCGAATACAGAATAGTAGTACTTAGGCACCCTTTTCCTAAAAGGAATACCATATTTAAATATTATTTAATTTGGGGAATATGAAGCCAGAGGGGGAAATATTTCAAAATGAAATACTTCTTTTTGTGTTGCTTTGGTCCGATAGATTCTGAAAATAGGCCATCGTCCCCTATATTGTCAGCGTGCCACTGTGTTCTCGAGCCTCCTTCCCCGCCCAGCCACCAGACCTGACCCGACTAGAGAAGTGGCCCACGGCAAGGTCTGCTCCTCGCATCCTCCTGTCATCTGCCTTATTTGTAGTTAACACTAGTTCACAGCAAAGTTAATCTCATCACATAACTATGGTGGTTATTATTTCCAGACATTATATTCTGTTTTATCTTATTTGAACAAATTCCAAGAACTCTATCATTAAGCTTTTGCAAAGGTTTATTAATAAAGAAGTTTTTCTCATCCTCGCTTTAGAGAATTCCAACAAGTTAAGTAACCTCGTAGACACTGTCTGCCTGAGTTAAAACCAAAATGTGGAGCCTGTTTCTGCTCCTGGCTTAGCTGTTGACATCTCCAACAAATGCTGCTTGCTTCTGCCATTCACATGCGGAGAGGGTGGGATTTTACAAGTTTTTTTTTTTTTTACAAGGAGTTAGCTCCTTTTCAAAATTCCATTAGTGAGGACACTTTCTGCCTCCAAAAACAGGGTCAGTTCCTCTGTATGACAGCTGATCCTTCTCTGGCCTGACACGATGGCCGCAGGGGCTGCCATTTTGAACCACTTGTGGCCTGAGACCTGCTCAGACACTTGGCAGGACAGAGCCTCTCCTTAGCCAGCCTGAGATCCTCTCCGAAACATGCAGCCTCCCATTTCTCTCCTTTAATTCATTTTCATTGCAGAACAAATAACTTATTAGTGATGGAGCTTAAGTGCACATCAGACTCTCACCTGTTTCCACTTACTCGCTGTGAGACCTTGAAAAACGTGACCTTGTAAAAGCAGGGGGGTCTTGCAGAGCCATGGAAAAATATCCAAACGTTTCTGCCTTAGAGACGGAAATTTACACCTGTTCATTGCATAGATCTAAACTATAGCAGAGCCTATAGGAAACCCTTTGGAGAAATAAGATTCCTGGTGGTGATTTTTTTTTTTTTTCTGCAGATGCCAACTTAGAGGCTTCTTTGGTTCCCACTGTATTTTAAGGGACTTTTATTTTGAGATGGTATGACAAACATTATTTAACTGATGAGGAAATTGCTCAATGCACAGAACCATGATATTCGATATAGGCTTAATTCTGTGGGATGCAGCTTGTAAATCTTTTTTAGCACTTGTCAACAAGCACTCATTCAAGCTTAGGTAAAAATAACAGAATCCATGTTATACAACATGTGAAGTTACAAACAGCTAATAATAATCAAATTTTTCATATGTGCCAGTTATTATACTGAGTGTTTTATACATGTAAAATCAGGCCTTACATCTATGCGATGAGGTAGATACTAGTATTGTGTCCATGGTACAGAACAGGGATATGAAGTACAGAGAGGGTACGAAATTTGCCCAAGATGATAGGGAACGATGTTTTGACCCCACACTGTCCGACTCCAGAGTCGTTAAGCCACTATCCCGCACTGTCTCCTTGAATACAAAGACGCTGGGGTCGGGAGAGGGAGGCAAGAGTTAAACATCTTATATCTGAAAATATCAGCCAATAAATTGATTTCATTTATGAACTGCTCTTTTAGTCATGCCACATACCAATCAAAGATGGACCACATGTATAATGTTGGTCCCATAAGATTAGAATACCCTATTTTTACTCTACTCTTTCTGTGTTTAGACACCCAAATACTTACAGTATTCAGTACAGTAGCATGCTGTACAGATTTGTAGCCTAGGAGCAACAGGCTGTATCACATAGCCTTGGTGTGCAGTAGGCTATAGTATCTAGGTTTGTGTAAGTGCACTCCGTGATTTTCGCACAAGGATAAAATCACCTAAAGAACAACACAACAACATATTTCATAGAGTGCATCCCTGTTGTTAAGCAGCACATGGCTATATTTACATTTAAATCACATAAGATTTTTTATAGACTTTCTAATTTTAGTAGATAACTTGCAACTAATATTCTAAAGTAGGTGCATATTGTCTTCATGTTTCATCCGTCACAGAGATATTAGGATATCTAACTTGGAACACAAAACAAGAGTGAGGATTGGGATTCAATAAGTTTTTTAGGTTTACAGTATTAACTCTGCTAAGAACTGGTGTTTTAAGTCAGTTTTGAGGTAATTAACAAAAGTAAATTAGACGTTTAAGAAGTTAGTGTAATTCTATGCCTAGTATTTCTCCCATAGCCACCGTTTTTCCTATATTGTCGTAAGTACTGTAACTTCTTACCAGTTTATAGAAAGTCTTTGACAGTGAATATATGCCCATATTAAAACAAGAAGACACACCAGGAATTTATCTTCCTTGGGCTTCTTCCAGGTTGGAAAGTTATTTTCCTTCTGTCCAAATGGAATTTTGATTGACAGGAGATTTAGAGAATTCTCTCAATAGCTTATTACTGGATCTAATTTCCTTTATTTTATTAACACACACATAAATATCAATTTAAGCTTGACATTTCAGGGGCTAAAAAAAAGTCATGTGAATGTTAGAAGTTAGATTCATTCTCAAACTGCAATGCACAGGATGTAATAGAATGTGAAGTATATTTATGCTTTACTGTGTTAGGAGCTCAAACAGGGCATAGGCTTTTCTAATTAATTATTGGCAACATGGCACATTCATGTCAACAGAGGGCAAGGTAGTGGAGAAAGACTTTAAAAGAACCCGTAAGGTTTCGTGGAGAGCAGGAATTCCCATTCCCTACAGTGATACTTGTGTAAATCAGAACACATGGAACTCATTTTTCTCTAGCCATTCAAGTCTGATTGCATCCAGCCCAGCCACCATTCAGCTTATTAAGATTCCATGGAAAGATCTTGGGCTTTGAAGAGATCAGGGCTTTAATCTTACCTTCTCCACTTACTTAACTGTGGACAAGATACGTAACCTCACTAAGCTGCAGTTACATAATCCCCTCCTCCATTGCAAAAGAAATTACAAAAGAAATGCAAATGCCTGTGTTCCAGGCACATAATTTGTGGGTTGCAAGGTACGCAGCACGGTGTCTGGCACACAGTGTACACCAGGAAGGGGGCAGCTGCAGTTACTCATTATGTCCAGTGTTTGTTTCTTCTGCCCGCGACCACCTTTCACTCTCTCTGCTGCTTAGTAGCACTTCCACCACTGACGGGCCAAAAAATATAAAAAATGAGGGAATGAAAAGCAGTTGCCCTTTGGACGGTGTAAATGGTGAAGTAAATTACTGAAACTAAGTTTAGGGATTACATATGGATTTAATATTTGTTTTCTATTGTATTATCATAAATGATGGAGAGTTGAGTATACTATCATCAGTAGCAACATCATCATTTTCCTCATGGACCTGATCACATGGGCCAGATTGTAGGCCATCAAAAACTGTGACCTATAAGCCAGATTCGGTGGCACCTGCCTGTAGTCTACTACTTGGGAAACTGAGGTCAAGGACCATTTAAGGCCGGTCAGACTGGGCAACATAGTGAGAGACCCCTTCCCCACTAAAAAAAAAAAAGAAAAAAAATTTTTAGAAGTTGTATTAAAAAACAAACTGACCAATGACCCTCTCAGGACACCAATATTTACCCTTATTAAAACAAAATCAAAAATTACTAACTAAAAGTCCTCAGAGTTATTACCACATGTGGGTGAAATTTTTCCTAGAGAGAATTTATTGCACCCTGATTACAAACCAGATTCATATTTTCTCTAATTAGAACATTTGGGAAATTCAATCAACTATCCTTTTCCTGTCATCTCCCATATTTCCCTATTACTGTTTCAAAAGCTTGGCCCATTGAATTCACTGTGGTTATCATATTTCAAGGATAGCGTCTGTTTTGAACTCTGGAGATAACCGTTATGAGACTTAGGAAACATCCTTGTTAGGGGAGGCAGCTGATAAGACAGACTGAAGTTCAAATCCTGATTCTGCCACTTTCCTTTTTACCTCGGGCCTATCTCCTTGTCCACGCAGTGGGGTTACGCAAGATTGCCACCGTGGTGCCTGACGATGGCAGGTCGCCAGTAAATACGTGTTGCTTCTCCTTTTAACCTCCACCCCCTTGGTGAATGTGAACATCTGTTTGTTGGTAATAATGCTGCACCTTTCTTGTGTTCCAAGGATGTGCTTTTCGGGGAAGACAATGGCTTTGGTCTTACGAAGGATCCGTGTTATTTGGCTGGCCCTGGATCTAGGTATGTGTGTGTGTTTACGACATCATCTGCCTGTTAATGCTGCTAGAGTTAAATTACTTCCGTTCCTTTCTGTAAGACATTGAAACGTTATGTTGCGATGTTGTATATTGTCATGTGCCTTTTCGATTGGTGTAGGCCACGGAGAGTTTTTTTTTATTTATTTATAAATGACTTCTCTCTAAGAATGATACTTGTTCAAAATAGGTTTTGAATGTGTGCTGTTGAGGAAATGGTCGAATTCTAACAAGTTTGCCATCAGAATGATTACTAGAGATGCTCTTCTCGGCATGTCCTGTGGCTGTCACCCAGGCCCCTCTGTGTGGCTGATCTGTCTCAGCTCTGTGTGCAGAGGATCGAGTCTGGTGACTAGAGTGCTGGGGCATGTCATCGACAGCTTCACAAAGCAAGACAAACTCACAGGAAGCATCTGAGGGGAAAAATAAAGTTCAAAATCATAATTTTATGTACATAGAGATAGAAGGTAGCAGGAAAATCATTTTAAAAATTTGCTATCAAGGCCGGGCGCAGTGCCTCACGCCTGTAATCCTAGCATTCTGGGAGGCTGAGGCGGGTGGATCGCTCAAGGTCAGGAGTTTGAGACCAGCCTGAGCAAGAGTGAGTCCCCGTCTCTACTAAAAATAGAAAGAAATTATTTGGACAACTAAAAATCTATATAGAAAAAATTAGCCGGGCATGGTGGCGCATGCCTGTAGTCCCAGCTACTCGGGAGGCTGAGGCAGGAGGATTGCTCGAGCCCAGGAGTTTGAGGTTGCTGTGAGCTAGGCTGACGCCACGGCATTCTAGCCCAGGCAACAGAGTGAGACTCTGCCTCAAAAAAAGAAAAGAAAAAAAAATTTGCTATCAAAATCATATCTCCTAAGTGGAAAAACGTAATGGACAGTTTTTTAGAATTTAAATTTTTGAACTATTCACATGGGGCTTAATGAGTAGAAATTTCCAAAGAAAGTTATCTTTGACCCGCATGCCGTGTATGTCGCTTTAATGCCGCAGCAGAGAGCTATCTACCATAATCTGTTATGACTAATATTTCCCTGCTTTTTCAAGCCAGTTCCTTAATTTTTCTTACATTTCACTCAATCATTTTTCTCTTTCAACATTCACCTCGTTAGTAACTCAATCTGGTACTGTCACGAAGAAGCAGCCAACGTGGTCAGGAAGTGGATATTAAGTTACCTACTTTATAGGCAAGGGCAGCCTTCCATGGTTATGTCTCTTGCTCCTGTAGCTGTGGTGAAAGGGAAGAAAGTTCAAGGTGAGGCTGAGGACTTTGGTTAGTGCGGGCACGTTAATTAAAAGCTAGAGACAAGGGAAAACTAACAACGAACTGAGCACCACTAAGAGAGAATTGTTCTGAAGTTAGAGGTGGGACTAAACCACAAAAAAATCAAGTAACCCTATTGATAAATGGGCAAAGGACTTGAAAAGACATTTCTCCAAAGACAGTAGACAAATGGCCAGCAAGCATATGAAAAGATGGTCGACATCACTAGTCATCAGAGAAATACAAATCAAAACCACAATCAAATGTCACCTCACACCCCTTAGGATGGCTACTATCAAAAAAAAAAAAACAAAAACCCAAAAACCCAGAAAATAACAGTGTTGGCAAGGAAGCAGTGAAATTGGAACCCTTGTGCACTGTTAGTGGGAATGTAAAATGGTGCAACTGTGTGGAAAACAGCATGGAGGTTCCTCAAAATCTTAAAAACAGAACTACCATATGATCCAACAATGCCACTTCTGAGAATATATCCAAAAGAGTCGAAAGCAGGGTCTCGAAGAGACATTGCACACTGATGTTTATGGCAGCACGGAATGGCCAACAGGCAGAAACAACCCAGATGTCCACTGACAGGTGAATGGATAAACAAAATGTGTATGCATACAATGGAATATTATTCAGCCTCAAAAACGAAGAAAACTGTCACGTGCTACAACAAGACATTATGCTAAGTGAGATAAACCAGTCACAAAAAGACATATTCTGTAGGATTGCACTTATATGAGGTACTTAGAGTACTGAAATCCACAGACAGAGAAATGGTGCCTACCATGGGGTGGGAGCAGGGGGAAAGGAAGAGCTATTTAATGGGTATAGAGTTTCAGATTTGCAAGGTGTGAAGTTCTGGAGATCTGTTTCACAGCAGTGTGAACGTACTTAACAGCACTGAAATGTGCAATTAAAAATGGTTAAGATAAAATTTTATGTTGCGTTTTTTTTTTTTTTTACAAGGTGAGACTGATTGCTCTCAAAATCCGTTTTTAAATATTAGGATTCCTAGATACTTATCAACAGACCGTGTGAGCTTCTCACATCCTATTATAAAAAGGACTTGAACAAAACCTTTTTTTATCTGAAACTTTGTTCCTGAAAAACGCAAAACAATCACCATGGAGAAGCATTCTCAACCAAACAAAGCATTTAACTCAAATACGATCTTCAAGAAATATACAACCCTAGTATGGTTCACATAAACTAAGATCAAACATAAACTAAAAACCTCATATCAAAGTTTATTGGGCTGGATCTTTAAAGGATAAGTGTTATTTTACTGTATGGTTTAGCAATGTTTCCCCCTTTTTTTAAAAGCCCTAAGATATAATAAATAAAGGCATCCAAGTCAATCATGAAAATATCAGATCCAGTTGGCTCCATGTCCAGTTAGAGGATGCTGAGTTTAAAAGTAGTTCATGCCCCGCTTGTAGCTCTGACTTGGGTGGTGCAAATGCAACAGATGTAACCCAAACGTTTGTAACGCCATAAAACTTCTGAAAAAAAAGTAGTTCCTGTCCTACACTCTGAAGAGCAGCTGAATAGAAGAAACGTCGTTTGTGTGCGGGGGACATGGGAATGAATAAGGGAGGCAAGTGGGGAGTCCCCAGAGAACCTTCTGCCTCTGGGGCTCTGACAGCCTCACCGGGGAAGCCTCCCAGAGGCGCAGCGGTATGGAGACGCTCCTGAACAAGAAACAGGTCTGAACGATGGGAGGGAGAGGCCGAACCTGAGAGAGAGGGGGGCCCTTCGCTGAATGCTCTGCATCTGTAATAAAGAAACGAAGGCGCGAGAAGAGCTAATTTGGTCCTTTGCCATATGCTGCCCTGTGCTTGCCTGGCACTTAGGTGGGTTTGTGGCAGGCCCCGCACCGTTGCTGTGATGTGGCACTGAGTCACAGCTCCCGCAGAGGAGTCAGGTCTGTGAAATGAGAAGTGCCATCTGCTCTCCAGAGTCCCTTGCATGGCCAGTCAGGGAGCTACAAGTGACAGTTGGGTTTGCTGGAGGGAGATGGTTCCGGCCTCCCGTTAACTCTTGCATGGCAGGCGGTGCCGCAGACTCTGTTTTCTTTGTTAGGTTCTCCTCTTTTTCCCTTAGAACCAATAACCGAAGTATTGCGCATTGTTGGGTATTTCCGTGGCGCCTAGAGGATGTTGTTTAAATCACCATGTACCATTTTGCTGATTATTGTCAATCTGTTTCTCCAGAGGTAACTGCTCATTAGCTCCCCGGGCGAGACTCGCCCCTCCTTTTTATTTTTCAGCTCATGAAATGAAAACACTGGGAGACTGAGAGAGAGTTGTAAATAAAACCTTCAAATTCAGCAGCCTGTGCAAATGCTTGCCAAACAGACCTCCACGGTGGGGTCACACTTGGGGGGAATGAGGCAGTTCTTTTCCCCCCGAGCCAGGAGCTGTTCCCCGAAGTAGTCCTAAAAGGGGCTGGAGAAACGGTCTCCTTTGATATCCTGACGCCTGTCCTCAGAGCTGCCAGTGTGCCTGGTGCCTGCGGGCGGCGGGACAGTGCGGGAGGGGCGAGAGGAGGAAATGCCTGGGGGGACCCAGGCATTCCGTGTGACGTTTTCCTGCAGGAGCTACGCCTGTCCGGTGCTTTAACTGGGTTCTTTTTGTGAGCAGCTGGGGAGGGGCTCCTTCTTGCCCTTAAATGCTTTTCTCACCCATGTCGTGAACCCTGGGCTCACCGTCTGCCCCTTTCTGCAGAGCCCTAACCCTCGTGTCTGTGTCCTGCTCCAGGTCACTCAGTTGTTCCGAGAGAGGCAGAGACGAGGTGCCGTTGCTCCCCGACCATCCTACCCCACGTTGGGCTGGTTCCTCGGTTCCTAATGAATGTCCTGGCTCCGTGGACCCCCAGAGGCAAGCCAGCAGGACGCCGTGCTCCAGGCCGCCGCTGGCAGGAACGCAGGGGCATCTCGCAGACGCCAGGCCCGCGCCTCTGCCCTCGCAGGCCGCGGATCGGGCGGGAAGGGATGGTCAGGCGGGGCGGCAGCCTCTTGCGCCCCGCGCTCCCGCAGGGCCCCACAGAAGCGCGGCTGTCCCGCCGACCGTGCCTCCCGGCGCGGGAGACTGCGAGGCCGGCAGCGCGGAGCGCGGGCCCGGGGCGGGAGGGAGCAAGAGGCGGCCGCCTGCCCCGCAGGCGAAGCGGGCCCACGCGCTCGGGGAGGACGGCCTTCCCGAGGAGTCGGCGCCCGAGTCTGCACACCCGGCGCTCTGTGGGAAGCAGCAGGGACCCCCAAGTTCCTGCGGGGCTTGCGACCCCGACACGCCCCTCGGGGCTCCAGGGAGGATCTCCCTGCGGATCTCCGAGTCCGCCCTGCGGGACTCCCCGCCGCCTCGGGAGGAGGAGGAGGATGACGAAGTGTTTGCAAAGGACTTGCGCCCCACGGCCGCCCCCAGCCCCACGTTGGAAGCTCTTCCGCCACCCCCGCCGCCTCCACCGGGCCAGGAACCCCCGGCAGACGGCTGGGACGGCTGGGACGACGGCTTCCCTCCGCCCCCGGCCCCGGCTCTGCGGGAGGCGCCGCGTGCAGGGTGAGTGAGCGGCTGGGGCAGCCCCCATCCGAGGGGAAGGGGCTCCCCCACTAGCAGGACTGGAAGGTCTTGCTTCTGCTGGCCCCAGAGAGCCCCGGTGTGGAGATTGTTATACAAGCTGAGCGTATGAAACTGCCGGTTTACTTGTTTGCCCGGGGAGGTCGTTGCACCAGTGCTCGGTGAGTACCGAGGGGTAGGGTAGCGACCACGAAAGCCAGAACCCAGGAGGCACGGTTCACTTCTCCGGACGCGATTGGTTCAAGGGGTCCAAATAAATCCCTCTTCCTTGTCCGAGTTCTGAGTCAGGTAAGAAAAAAGGCAAAAGAGGAAGGCATATAGAAGACAAAAGTATCACTTTTATTACAGATAGAGCTGATATTGAAGAATATGGCTTTTATCTGAACATAAGTATCAGGTCTCCTGATACTGAACCCCATATTAAACAGGTTTACCTACCTGTCACAGGCCACGCTAGACACACACAGCCTCGAGGCAGCCTCACTCCCGGAGGCTGGGCTGGGAATGGTCAGCTCCTCTTTCCAAAGTCATTCCGGGTTCATAGGAATAAAGAGTAGACTGAAGGTCAGTAATGTTTAGGGGAAACCTCTTCTTGGAAGCCAGAAGAATGGGGAAAAGCCTTTCCCAACACACAGCCCCCAGGGCAAGTGATCTCACACAGCACCAAAACACATTGTTGATACCACCTTTAGGGCAGCTTTCTCTAAACGCCAAAAGAGTGACTGACCACCACTGGCCTCTGTTCACCTAGACCTTTCAGAAAACTCTGGGATTGAACAGCAGTCTTCACCGAAACTGAACTCCTATGGTTCCATCTTCCTTAGGAGATGACAACCTCCCCGGGACCAGCTACTGGGCTCAGGGAAAGGCCCTTTAGAACGCTGCGGTTTAGCGGTTACTAACCTCAGAAATGACCACCTCGCCCTACTCCTGCCGTGGGAAGCTTCTCCCCAGTCTTCTGCCACCCTCCGTTGTCACCCTTCCCTCGACTCTCTTCTCACCACTTTTTCTCTCTGTGTTTTTGCATCCGCAGCAGCCCCAGCAAATTATCTAAGGTGACAAATGCAAGGGAAAGGCATGTGCCTGCAGCCCATCTGGAAGGGAGTCAGATACTGGCTCCCAGACCCCAGACTTCTGTCAAGGGTTCAGAAGCCAGCGAGTCCAGCCCACCCTCCGTCATGGTTGTCCAACCTCAGCTGGCTGGGTCCCTTGGCAAGCAGCCAAGCCCAGGGCAGCCAGCTTCCGTCCAGACTCAGAACCTCAGCTATGATCCAGTTGGTGGAACTCAGGGTTTAGAAAAGAAAGTCAGTTCTGATCCTCAGAAGAGTTCAGAAGATATCAGAACTGAGGCTCTGGCCAAGGAAATTGTCCACCAAGACAAATCTCTGGCAGACATTTTGGATCCAGACTCCAGAATGAAGACAACCATGGACCTGATGGAAGGTTTGTTTCCCCGAGATAGCAACTTGCTGAAGGAAAACAGCGTAATGAGGAAGGCCACACAGAGAACCGTCAGCTTCCCAGGGTGTGAAGGCAAGAGGTGAGTCCCTGGCAGTGTCCCCCGAGAGACTTACAGTGTAGCTCCTTCCGTGGGACGATGACCAGTGTAGGCTGAGAGTTCCTTACAGGACTACTGTGGGAAAGATGGAGAGTGGTTTTTATTTTCTTTTTCATTTTCAATGAAAACTATGTGGATTGACAGACTGGGGCTGAGCAGTTAGTGGCTTCCAGACTAAACAGAAACAGAGAACGTTTCCTCCTAATTTGGGTTTGCATTTTAGAAATTTCCAACTGATCCCACCTAAATCACTCACAGGAACAGCACGTTTTGTATTGGTGGAGGAGAGAGGAAAGAGCTAGGTGGTACTTACAAGCTGTTTGTTATGCTGTCAGAACTCTGCTAATTCGTCATGGTGCCCATCCCCTTCTGTTTCCAATTTGGGAAACAAATTGAGGTGAGGTGACTTACCCAGGGTCATGTGTTTGTCAAACACTGAGCACCTGCCATGTATGAGGCAATCCAGCAGGTGCCACGGGGCCCCACAGATGCGCTGCTTTGGGTGTGCCAGTCAGTTTACGTGGCTGGTTGTACCACGCTCATTATGTTCTCTGACCACTTGCTGTAGAAAGAGCAAAGTGATTTCGAAATGCAGTCTTAGAAAAGGATTTCTAGCATTACCATCGAGGATATACGTTCTTAGTCGATTTAGAAGTGAAATGGGGCCGGGTGCAGTGACTCCCGCCTGTAATCCCAGCACTCTGGGAGGCCGAGGCGGGAGGATCACTTGAGGTCAGTTGTTCTAGACCTGCCTGGGCAAGAATGAGATCCCATCTCTATGAAAAATAGAAAAATTAGCCGGGTATGATTGTACGCACCTACAGGCCCAGTTCTTTGGGAGGCTGAGCCAGGAGGATCGCTTGAACCTAGGAGTTTGAGGTTCCAGTGAGATATGATGCCACTACACTCTAGCCAGGGTGACAGAGCGAGACTCCATCCAAAAAGATAAAAAAAAAAAAAGCACAATGGTCACATAGCTTTTGTGGCAAAGACCTTCCTGAGGACTTCAAAAGGGGGGCATGTGCCATCTTCTGGTGAAAATAAGCATTGTCCTGGTATGTGTCAGACTGTCGGCCAGCAGCCATTGTAAGGGTTAGATGCCCAACAAGCCCATTTGTGATGCAATGTACGTATCTGAAAACTCAAACGAAACACCATATATCAGACCTTTTTCATATTTTTTAATTTGCTGGATTAAATGTAGTTACGTTGTTTAGAGGGACGGCCAGTCATCAAGCAGGAAGCTAGAAACAGTTTTTTGTGGTTATTTATTCCATAGTAAAATGATGGGCTAAATATTAAACAGTATCCCACTACCAGACAGCTAATTCCTCTCCAAGAGAATCAACTCACTCCCAGAGAGTCGTTTATTCAGTGGGTGGCATCTGAACTGCAGTCCGCAGTGCAGCTTGATTTCAGTAAAACAGAGAACGATACCAGGTTTCTCAATTCCTAGTTTTTTATCCAGTCTTGAAACCCCCCCATCGTTTAATCAATGAGGAGATTTTACATGTTGTGTTCACTGTGGACCAGCAAAGTCTAGGTTTCCCAGGCTTATATGGGGTGTCAGGCTTACTCGAGAAGGAAAATTGGTCAGTGTCCAAGCAGCAATATAGTAGGCATCAGAAAGATTATGGGTAACCAAGGAAGTGTAGGAAATAATTAACCTAAAACCTGAGATTTGTGCAGCACCTTGAAAATACTTTCACGCTGATTGAGTCGTGGCTGTGCATTGCCTTTCTGTGAAATAAACACGAGAATGATACTGACTCTTTATCACAAAAGGAAAAATACTCAGGGAGGTTACACATCTCACGCAGAGTCGGCTGGAAGGCCACGGCCACGACCCCAGCCACGACCCCAGCACTGCCTTTGGTGGCTTTCTATCCCACGCTTGCCTGCCTTCACGAGCCCGGGACGTAATAATCACTCATTAGGAAATGTTTAGTAATTCATACTGACTTCTGAGAAAGAAATGAAGTAGAATTTTACGCATTTCTGAGTCTGCAGTGAATCGAAGCTTGTGGTCAGTGACGCGTGTGGCTGTACTTTGTGCTCTCTGTGTCCAGGAGTGGGGACAAGGAGGCAGTGTGCGCGCTGGTCGCCTGCCCTGCCTACTACAGCGTGTCTGCTCCCAAGGCCGAGCTTCTGAACAAGATCAGAGAGATGCCAGCAGAAGCGAACGAGGAAGAGGAACAGGCAGATGTCAACGAAAAGAAGGTAAATAAAGAAAGGGGTGCCCTCGTCTGCTCTCCCCAGAGAGACGGTCAAGGCCCTTGTGACCAGCAGGGTTACCAGCCCCATAAGGCAAGAGGGGGCGGGACCTGCTGCATCACCAAAACCCGCCCAAACCACGATTAGGCTCTGGCCTTTCACGGCCCTTTAACCAACTTCCTCACAGCTCTCCTGCGAGTACACGGGGCAGGTGAGCTACTGTTGTCTCCATTTCCACACATGACAGAAGCGGAGCCTAGAGGGATTAGGCTATTTCCTAAAAGTCTCATAGCTGGGATTAGAACCCAAGTCCCAGCCTCTGAGTCCAGCGCTGGCGCTGTTCTTAGCACGTGATCGGCCGGTGCCAGCAGTCTGTGATTTCCATTTCAAGTTTCATGGTCAGCAGGAAAACTAGAAAATCTAAAATTCAAAAAGTTGGGAAAGAGGCCAACTGTCGAGTGACACTTCTGAGAGCAGGTAATGTTAACCTTTGCATATTCCACAGCTCTCTTTGCAGTGAATAGCTTGAAAGAGAGGTATTAGAATTCAGTTGTTAGCATTTAATACTCCTACGGAAATTTCAAATGTCAGACATTTTTAAAATGACCCATGCTGCTGCTGCTGCCGCCGCTGCCGCCGCCTCCCCACTTGCCATGGAGCTCTAGGCCAGGCTGTGTCTGCAGGGAACGTTCCCACCATTCCGCTTTCCCCACAGCCCTGGGGGCGCTGCTGCTGCTGTGCCCAGGCTCCCCCATGCAGCTCAGCAGCATGTTGCAACAGCAAAAGCTCCTTGCTTCTTGCTGAGCCTGGAATGTAAACGGTTTTCAGTGGCACTCACCCCAAGAGAAACTTTCTAATGTGATTCTATTTCGTTTATTCCATAGTGTGTGTCTCAAGCCCCTCTATTTTATTCTCTGTGTGTCCCAAGCCTTCTTGCTTGTCTCCTGGGATGAAACCACAGGATAGAGACCCTAGGAGCAGGGAGCAATGGACAGGAGGGATTCTAGAAGCACCTCGTCAGTGGTGCTCTGTGCTCCTGCTCTGTGGGCTCACAGGCAACATGCTGATGCAGCCACTGTGGGCACCCCCCCCCATATACCTACCTCAGCCATGCTGAGTGCCCCGTGTCATGGGTCCTCCAAATGGAAATAAGACCACTTTGCTCCTGGTCCATCTATATTTATCCCAGAGAGAGAGCTATGCCTACACCATTACATGGACCAGGTTGCCATGGCATCTGGGCACTTCGTAGAGTTTTTGTTGTTTTGGTTTCTGCCGTAGACTGCTTTACAGCGGTGGTGTGGCAAATCGCTCGTTGCTTTCTTCTCCCCATCTTATTTTTTAACTGCTGTTCCAGCATTTCATTATCACCCTTTCACTCTGAGCATTGTGTGGCAAAAAGTATTTTTAGACTGAAAATATGAAGGAATAGGGGATTGATTCATCCTCATGGGAAATAACACCAGGTACGTCTGTTACATTCCAGGCGGGCTATGTTTTTTACACAGGGCCGTATTTATTTGCACAAAACTCCTCTGACGCCTGTATTGCCACATCTTATGCTGAAGTGACGTTAAGGGCTGGGGCCACACAGTTGACAGATGGTAATGTCAGAATTTAAGTCTGACCCAAGAGCCTGCTAAAAATTGCTTTTAAGTCAGCTGCTTCTAAGCTTTGCAGCCCTGGGAACTGAGCGGAAACAGAGGTCGTCTGGGTCTAACTAACCAGAGCTAGAGTTTGAAATTAAAACCAATTTTAAAATGAAAGTATGAGGATGACCGCGTCAGTGATTTGAGGACTGAGGAGGCTTGATTCTTTTGCGGTGCCTTTCTACGGAGTGACAGGCTGCAGGGGACAGCGCCCACTCGTGGGCAGGGTGAACGCGGCTCTAGGGACACGGCCCAGGCCTGACACTCCGCACGTGCTCGATAAACAGTTGTCGAATGGAATTACAAAGTACGAAACTCCCAGGTTGGATTTTATCATCTAACTGAAGAAAACTATCAAGAGCGCCACTGTGGAAGGGTCACGGGATCAGGGGCTACAGCCGTCCCACCCTGAGAGCACCGGTCGCGGAAGCTAGGCAGGGCTGGGCATGGCTAGGACTTGGATGGCAGGTCAGGAAAAATAAAAACTGGGCTCCAGTAAAGTGAAGCAAGTAGCTTGAATTTTCTTGACCCTCAGTTTTCCTTACAGAATGAAAGTGATGATCCCTCACTGGGTGGTCGTGGGGTCAAATTAACTAAGGTATGTTAATATGCTTTTCAAGCTGTAAGGTGTAAGACAGCATGACTGTCACATCTTGTTCTTAATAGGGAAGCGTTTAAGGTGATGTCATATAAATATGCCAATGTTGGTGGCATCTGGTATCTTCCACGTTAAGATGTTTAGTAAGAAGGTTCCTTGTAGGCAGCTCTTTGTTTTTCTAAATCGGTCTTAGGAGGAAAAGCAATGCGCAGTTGCTTCCCTCTCCACCCTGGAAAGTGTTGCCCATGGCCCCAGAAGGAATGCCCATTGGCCCTCTGGGCTTGTCTGGCTCTTCCAGGAGGAAGAAAGATGAGAATAGGGTATATAGTTAATGAGAGCCTCAGCAGCTGCTTAGAATTTCCTCTGGGTCCTGCTCCCTTAGATTCTTTCTTCCAGGGCTACACATGGCCTGGGGGTTGAAGTCACTTTGTAAGTGTAAGATGTTGGGCTCCTAAACAGAATACTCTTTCTTGGTTCCAGCCACTCTGCTCTGCCTTGGGAAATGCAGACACAGATAAGACAGTGTGTGCTCTCCTGCAGCTTTCGGACTGGCGAGGGAGAGGGATTATTGTAGGACAAGGTTGTGGATCTTCTGATAGATCGACCGTGCTAGGGGAGCCCAGGGGAGCAGCACCCAACCCAAGAGGGCAGAGTCAGGGACGGCTTCTCGGAGGAGTGGAAAACTGAGCTCAGTACGGAAGAATGTGTCAGAGTGAGTCAGGACAGGAGAAAAGGGAAAAAGCATGGGGGAAAAACCCAGAAATATGAAAAAGCAGAGAGAATGTGTGGATAGTGAAGAAAGATACTTGAAGTGGTTTGATATTTAAATAAAAAGTTGCCAAATTTAGAAAATACCAAAGGCAGGCCATGAATGGTGGGAGATGAGGCTGGAATCATTCTTTGATTATGACGTGTATGGGCTTGGTTTTCTTTGAGTTTATCCTATTAACAGGGCCAGAAGGTCATGAGGTCACATAACTTCGGGTGAAATGCTGAAGTTTGGGTTTGACCACGTGGCAGTGGAGAACCCCTTGGGATTTTTCGTTTGCGTTAATGACCTGCTAGTTACACTTATATATCTGATTTGGAAACGAAAAATGTGAGCTTTAAATAATAATGAAAGCATCTGTTAAAATACGTACTCAGCATAAGGTTGAAAATGTAATTTTCTTCCTGATGTACAAGCTTTTCAAATGATGGTTAAAATATGACACTTGGTCAATATTCATTCCCTAAGATTGTTCCAAGGTAGAATATAGCCTTCTACCAACTTTTGCAAAGTAATAATTTGTTATCTAATATTTAAAGTTATTAATAACTCAGGATGTATTTCTAGGCATGAAACTCAGTCAATGGAAACTAGAGTTTTGGTTTTTAATAAGTATTTTAAAATTTGAATATAGCATTTAAATTAGTTCACTTTGATATATTTTCCATTTATCCTACATGATAAATAATATTCCAAGTAAGTATTGCTAAAACGTGAAACGCTTTCATTGTCTGAACTTCTGACATACATGGAAACTAAAGACGATGTAACGATTACAGCTCCCATTCTTTGGCTGAACCTGCCGTATCTATTAAGGAAAGTTCTACTTAAACACATCCCATGATTCCCTAATCTGCAGGCCAAAAGACTCTGGCTTCAGAGACTTAGAGAAATAGTTCAAAAGACAAAAAGAATCTGTTGTTCCTCAGAATCGCCTTTCTTCAAGAGATCCCGTGGGAGCCCTCTGGTTCTCACTGCCCCTCTGTGGTTGCTCCTCCTCCATTCCTGACCTTCCAGGTCTCCCTCTGGTCTTACTTCCTCTCAGCCTGGAAACGTCCTTTGGTATTTCTGTTAGAATAGGTCTGCTGGTGACAGATTCCTTCAGTTTTCTTCATCGAAGAATGTATTTCCATTAGATACGGAATTCTGGGTTGACTGTTCTTTTCTTTCAGTACTTGAAAACTTTCTTCTTGCTTCCATGGTTTCTGATGAAAAATGCATTTAATTATTTGTTCCTCCAAATATTTAAATCATTTAAATATTTGTTCCTCCATTGTGCAGTGTGTTTTTCTTCCCTGGCCGCCCTCTTTAATTTTCAGCGTTTTGATTATGATATGTATGGGCCTGGTTTTCTTTGAGTTTATCCTATTTGGGGTTTGCTGACCATTGTTGATTCTGTAAACCTATGTCTGACATCAAATTCTGGACGTTTTCAGCCATCGTGTCTTCAAATTTTTTGCGCACATTGGTCTCTCTCCTCAGGACTCCAGTGACCATATTAGACCTGTTCATGTTGCGCCACAAGTCCCTGAAGCTCTGTTCGTTTTTTTAAAAATCTGTTTCCTTTCAGTTCTACAGATTGGATAATTTCTACTGGTCTGTCTTCCAGCTCACTGACTTTCCCATCTCCATCCTGCCAGTGATTTTTTTTAATTTAAAATACTATAGTTTTCAGTTCTAAAATTTCCACGTGGCTGTCTTTTCATTTCAAAAGTGTTTACTTTTATCATGGAACATGGTTATAAAAGCTGCTTTAAAGACTTCAGGTTATCTCAGTGTTAGCACCTGTTGATTGATTCGCCTTTTCCCCCGAGAATTGGTCATTTTACGGGTTCTTCGTATATTGGGTAATTTTGTATTCTGAACATTTCGAATATTATGTTGCGAGACTCTGGGTCCTGTTAAAATCCTCTAAAGAATGTTGATAATGCTTTTGTTTCAGCAGGCAGGCAACCTAGTCGGGGTCAGACCACGAGTTCCGTGTCACCCTTGGGTGACGGTTCCAATGTCAATTCCACTTTCAGAGACTTTGCCGTGTTGTGCCAGTCTGTCCCGCGTCTGCCCCTTTCAGGCACGCACGGTCTGCACGCACGTGCGGCTTGAAGGGGAGCCTGTGACTTGGGTCAGTTCGTGCACAGAATTAGGGCGTCTTTCCCAGCGCCGTCCTGTCCGCTGTCGTCCCCACGCTCCCAGGGACCCCTTTTCCTCGTGCTCCCGCTAGAGAGACAGGTTCTCGTGGTGTGAGAGCCGCCCGTGTGACCAGGACCACCCTCACTGGAAAAGAGGGAAAAAGGAATGGGGCTTCCTTTCCCCCGGTGCTCTGACCGGAAGGAAGGGTTTTCTCTTGGGGTGTCGGGTGCCTGTGCCACACTGCGGTGCAGCTCCTGGGGGGACACAGCAGGCCTCCCACCCCCTGCAGCTCAGAGGCCCCCGCGTCCTCTGGTTTTAAGGGCAGGGCTCTCTCCCTGCGAGCAGCTCCGCACCCGGGCATCTCCAGGTCAGAGTCAGTAGAACATAGAAGAGGGGAGGAAAAAACAGGAAATCTAACCCCCGTCATGGGTTGCACTTCAGGGCTGACTGCCCTCCCCCGTCCCTGCTGTGGTTGACTTTCCAGAGAGCTCTTCAGAACCAGGGGTTCAGTTGTAACAAGTGGGGGGCTGCTGCCCCCCAGGGCTTATCGGGAGGCAGAGTCCTGGCAGATTCGCATTTAAAGGAAGTCACTCTGGCAGGAGGGTCCTTGGGGGGGCGGGTCTCACAGCCATCCAGGAAAGTGAGGATGGGGGTCTCAGGGCAGGGCAGTGAAAGAGCAGTTAATCAAATGAAGGCATGAAATGGGAGAACCTCCCGAGAGATGAGACGGAGCAGATGGAAGAGAGACAGAGTGAGGGCTGCCTCCGGGGCTCCGGGCCCAGGTGATGCCACAACTCAGACGAGGAAAATGGGGAGACCAAGCTGGGGAGGGGAGGTGATGAGTTCAGTTGAATTTGGAGAGATTTAATATTGTTTCTGGTGTGTTATCCAACGTCCCTGATGACTGGAACCAAGAGACCATGCTACGTAGATAGGACGACTTTCTGGTCACAAGCCTTCCCAACAAGAAACCGTAAAGAACTACTCTTGACAGAGAATATTTGAAATAGCAGCCAGGTCCCCCTGATCTTTCTGTGATCGGGTCACGCAACCAGGGATGGAGGTTTGATGCAGTTGCTGTCACTCTCTCGGACGAGATGCAGCTAAGGGACCCAGCGATGTGCTGCCGCCGCCGGGATCCTCCCGTGTAAGAGCAAACAAAGAAACAAAGCCTGCGCAGTGGAGACGGCTTTCTCTAGCCCTGGTTTTTACTAGCAGAAGCCTGACTTCCACTCCATTCCTAAACCCCAGCCTTGCCCAGTGGTCCTGCGTTACTCTGGTTTGAGATAAAGACAGACAACAGAGGCCACACCATCCGCACAAGTTCTCTGTGCAGACAGCAACGCAGTCCTGCGTGGCAGGGTCGGGGAGAAGTTGCGTGTTCCCCTTAGAGGGGTCTCCTTAAAATGAGTGGTGTGTGTTCTTCACATTGCCCCCAATCACGATAGCACACACAGACTCCAGTTTTCCAAAGTACGTGCACCAGCCTATTTCATTTGAGCCTCATAACATCCTTATGAGCTATTTTAATGTAGTGATTTAAAATCTGAACCCTGAAGCCAGATGATCTACTTTTATGCCTGGCTCTGCCACTTGCGAACTATATGGGCTTGGGCAAGTTAAATAACCTCCGTCTGCCTCACTTACTTCATCAGTAAAATGGTAATGATACCTATCTCACTGGGTTATTATAAGTAGCAACTGAACAGTGAAACATTTAACTAGTGCCTGGCACAGAGAAAGAGCTCGATAATTTGACATTAGTTTTAGGCAAGCATTTTTATCCTCTTGCTCTGTTTAACCAAGACACAGAAGGTCCAGTCTTGCCTGATGGTGAATTTTCCATCAGTCTTCTGACTCTGCTTCAGGCTCAGCCTGCCACAGCGAGGAGGGGCCCAGCTCAGGGTTTTCTGCACGCAGGCGGCGCGGTGTGGGGGAGGGGCTGCATAGCTATGTTTAGAGAAAGAACCCTTATAAATAGCATCTCTGTGCGGGGCGAGTTAACAGTTTATGCCAGATGAGAAGTTGAGTGGATAAATGTCAATGATTTTTACAAATTAAGTAGCTCCTGAGAGACTAGTGTTATTTAAAAAACAAAAAAATCCCGCACCTCTTCTTCCCCCAGTGAATTCTGCTGGTAGGAATTGGTACGGTTTTTTTGTTTGTTTTGTTTTTTTTTTTAAGAGATTTGCCTGTCAAATAAATGGCTATTTGGTACAGCCAGCTTTCCTTCATTGCCTTCGATTACTAAAATACCTCTTTTTAAGGGCTTGGTAGAATAAAAAGAAAAATTCCAAGTGCCATCCGAATAAGTAACATTCAGCTGAGAGTGACTGACGTGACCGCTCAGTAATACTTACCTTAGCACCGGTGGCTGAACTCTGAGATATCACATCATAGCCCAGCAAACAGCTCTCAGAAATGAGAATGTGGCTTACGCCTGTCATCCCAGCACTTTGGGAGGCTGAGGTGGGAGGATTGCTTGAGGCCGGGAGTTCAAGACCAACTAGGGCAACATAGCAAGACCCTATCTCTACAAAAAGTAGAAAAATTAGCCTGGTGTGGGGGCACACGCCCCATAGTCCCAGCTACTCGGGAGGCTGAGATGAAGGATCACTTGAGCCCAGGAGTTTGAGGTCGCAGTAAGATGCCACTGCACTCTAGCCCAGGCAACAGACCAAGACCCTATCTCACACACACAACAAAAAAAATGAAAATGCCTCAAAATGTATATTGGTTCCTCCTACAGAAGCCTCCCTGCATCAGTCCCAGACATTTTCATCTCCTTCTGTTACACCACGCTCCTGTGACAGGCACGCCGGCATTGATGTCTCTGGGAAGGAAAGACTGGGTGACACTGAGCCTGACCCCCGGCTGCCGGGCGGCTGCGTCAAGCTTTTTCGAGCCCCTGAGCTGCACTCAGGGCTGTCCCCCGTCCCCGAGTCCTGCCGACCTCCTCAAGGAGCTGAGTTCTCCCCTCTCCCGCCACTCAGCCCACTGCGAGGACAGACTGCTTACCCTTGCAAATTGATAAGCGTCACACATGTCCCTTAAGGCCCCAGCTACTGACAGCTGTGAGGATTTCTTAAAAACATCGATTATTGATAAAAGCGCCTTCAGTACCTTCTAGAAATGACACAATAGTTTCAAAATAAATCATATAGGAATAAAGAAAAACATGAGGCCGTTGAATCTTCTTTCCACTATTTGGTCTGTAAGTAGTATCGTCTAGATGATATACTTCTCAAGACACGAGACTGAAATGGATGCCAAAAATTTGAATTAGCCAAAGGCCTTTTCCTGAGATTGGAGGGGTAAGAATGTTTTGTTTTCTGTAAGAAAGTATCATCCAGTACCATCTAGAAATGCACCCTACAAGCTTAAAAACCCCTGGGCTGACTTCATGTAGATGTCAGTCTCTCTCATTATCTAGCTGAAAAACAGAAATAATGACATTTGACTTGTCTTAACCTGGTCCAACAAGAATGTTGGGAAACACAGCAGCATGCAGCGTTTATTTTTCCTTCTGCTTTCCGTTCCAGTGTCCTTGCTGTTCTTTTCGTATGAACCAATATCACAATAAAGATCACAGTCTGCTAGGTGTTTTGCTGGAGGTACCTGGCATGTCATCTTGCAGGCAAATACCGTAGCTGCCAGCCAGAATTGCTTGTTTGGAAAACAATGGAGTTTTTCAGAAGATAGGAAAATTAAATAATTAACATTAAACAATATTCCCTCCCACTGTATTTTTCTAGGCTCATATGCTCATACACTATACATTTTTTCCCACTACTAAAATTGTCTTTTGCGTTTACTTAGTCTAAACAACTTGAGGAAAGCCAAAGACTATACCCCATGATGAGATGTCAACATTTTAGCCACGCAGGCTCCGGGACTAGGCATATTGAGACAACAAAACGTCAGCATTAAAGCCAGAGCTGGTCACTGTAAGGACATTACGAACCTCACTAACACTGAAGTTCCTCTGATGGTCCAGCTCCAAATGGGCAGATTGTGGAGAAATAAATATTTCACTGTATCATTGTGATTTTATTCCTGACGGACCTTCACTGTTGGTGATGTTGAAGAAATAGTATAAAAAGTTGTCAGTACCCTTTAATTCTGTGAGTCAAAAATATTTATATTTTCCCTGGATTTTTTTCCTTCTTTAAAGGTATCCTCCAACACCAAGGTTGTGACCTTTATTTTTAACCACATTTCCAGTTGAAGCCACACAACTTGGTGTGTGTATGTGTATACACACACAATTTTTGAACTGGAACCTTCTCTCTTGGTAAAGAAACAGGTTTCAACCAACAAAGATTATGTCCTTTTTCCACTTGGCTACTTTAGGCTAAGAGAAAAATGAAAGGCTAATTGTAAAAACCATAGAGTCCAGTTTCTCCTGTGCAAAAGGAGATACTTAACATGATTGAAGTCAGATTTAAACCCACTAAGACATTTACTTCATTCTTCAGTTAAATATATTGGATGTTTGTGTAACCTTGTTTTTATAAGTGCAGAAATTTGTGGTTAAGCTGTCAAATGGCACAGCTGATGCCTGGAGACAGTGAGGCGAGGCAGAAAGAACAAGGGCCTGACTTTCTGGCAAACGTCTCAGCGTCAATATTCATGACCGCGCGAGGGCCCCTAGCGTCAGACCGACCGAGTTCGAGGCAGCCCCCCGACGGTGCACGTGCCGTAGGCCCCCTCACCTCGCAGAGCCCTGGTGGCTCACTCGCTGCGCGTGCACGAGAACAGGTCTGCGGCGCGACTGCGAGGAAGTCAGGACGAGGGAACCAGCGTGGGGCTTCTCCACTGCGTGGCGCACGTCGCCGCTCTATGAATGGCAACTGCTATCAGAGTTGAGTCAGCTCTGAGACGCTGGGCAAGTCTCTTAATTCCTCTGACTCTTGACTTCTCAATTTATGAAACAGGAATGATGCTCACCCTCCCTGCCTGCTTACCCATGGTATTGTGAGGATCAAATGAGAGCCCGTCTTGAAAAGACGTTTAAAAATCAGCAGAAAGCTGTTCACAGTGTGGGAAAACATTGCGAGGTGGCGTGTGATCGTGAGGACTGAGCATGGTCGGGGAGGGACAGCGTTTCGGGCCTAACGTGGGGGCTGTCCCTGTGCAATAAGGGAGCGTTCAGCTGATCATAAGGCAGGACAGATGTGGCCGGGACGCGCGAGCCCTCCTGCCGATGGCAGCCGCAGGCTGATCTTCGCCGTCTCTCTCCTGTCTCCGCAGGCCGAGCTCATCGGCAGCCTCACCCACAAGCTTGAGACCCTCCAGGAGGCGAAGGGGAGTCTGCTCGTGGACATCAAGCTCAATAATGCCCTGGGAGAAGAGGTGGAGGCTTTGATCAGTGAGCTGTGCAAGCCCAACGAGTTCGACAAGTACAGGATGTTCGTGGGGGACCTGGACAAGGTGGTAAACCTGCTGCTGTCCCTCTCGGGGCGCCTGGCCCGCGTCGAGAACGTCCTTAGCAGCCTGGGTGACGATGCCAGCAGTGAAGAAAGGGTAGGTGGCCTAGCAGTGCAGCTGGGCAAGTGCTCCCTCCGAGCCGCGTACACAGACACAGCCCTTCTCTCTAGAAGATCTGGGGCAGTCTTGTCCCAGAGATTTGAAAGGGTCTCTTTGGGGCAAGGAGAGAGTATAATGTATAGATAACCGAGAAACGGAGAAGGTGCTGACGCTCAAGGCTCAGGGAATGGTTGCGAAAGTAAGAACACGGGTGCCAGAGTTTCTTCCCTCCCAACTGTCATCCTCGTCTTCTTTCCCAAAAAAACAAAAGCAGGATGGCTGTTAACATTAAACAGAGAAAGGGACAACACAATGTTGGATCAGGAAGGGGCAGGACAGGAGCTCAGGGCTCGGGGCATCTGCGTGTGATCCCCGCCCCCCGCTCCGCGCTGGCTCCGTTGCTCCCCTGCTGGAAGGAAGGGGACAGACAGCACAGTGGCGATCACGCGGGACACCCTTGCCCGGTGCTTCCTGCGTGGGCTCTGTGGGCTCGCACGCTTTGTGCAGAGTCTCAGCGAATCCTCAGCAGGCCAGTCAGCGCACGCCGGAGCCCGACTGCAGACCCCAGCTCTTAATTGCTGCACAGGTGCAGAGCATTCTCCCCATGCACAGCGAACATCGCGGGGTGTCTACAGCTTGCCACTCAGTGGATGCGTTTGCGAGCAAAGCCGACAGATCCCTGCCCTTGTGGCGTTAACTTGTCAAGGGAATTCAGACAATAAGCAGTAGATGTAACTCATTTATATATGCTCTAGAACAGGGGTCCCCAGCCGATGGCAAGTTGTGTAATTATTTCATTATATATTACAATGTAATAATAATAGAAATTGCACACTGAATGTAATGTGCTTAAATCATCCCAAAACCATCCCCACCCCCGTCCATGGAAGAATTGCCTTCCATGAAAACGGTCCCTGGTGCCAAAAACGTTGGAGACCACTGCTCTAGAAGATAAGTACTCTGGCCAAGCAGGGGTTCCTTCGCTTTCTGGATCCTTCCATGTATAGCTATCCACCTCTTTTCTCTTTTATTGCTGTCATGGATTTTCCAATAATTTCTCCTAATATATTGCATGAAAAGGAAAGGTGTCTTTTTTCAAATAGGTTTTAAAAGGATTTTAAAAAGTCCAGGTCATAAGCATTTAGGAACGTGCCCCTAAGCACTCAAGAACTCTCCGCAGCTCTAATCCCAGTGAGTGTCCGTCTCACGTGAGTGTGCTGAGCCTTTGCTTCCTTATCTAGAAATTGTCCGGTAATTCCTAGCTCAAAAGTGCCATCCTTTCCTCATCCTCCTACCCGACAAACAGCTGATGGGAACCCATCAAGTCTCAGGTGCTGTGTGCTAGGGGCCCCCCCTCAAGGGACTGGCAGCCTCTCAGGGGAGGCGGCGTGGAAGAAGCAGCCGTACGCGACAGCGCGGCCAGCAGACCCAGCCACAGACGTTCCGTGGGTCAGGGTGTGGGTCAGGAAAGACTTCACACGGGGTCCTAAGTAGAGTTTAGAAGAATTTCTTAATTCTAAGTGGACTGAGAGGGGAAGGGTCTCAGCATCTAGAAGGAATATCATGGACAGAAAAAGAGAGGACGTGTTTAAGAATAGATCTGCAGGCCGGGCGTGGTGGCTCACTCCTGTAATCCTAGCACTCCGGGAGGCTGAGGCGGGCGGATTGTTTGAGCTCAGGAGTTCGAGACCAGCCTGAGCAAGAGCGAGACCCCGTCTCTACTAAAAATAGAAAGAAATTAGCTGGACAACTAAAAATATGTAGAAAAAACTAGCCAGGCATGGTGGCGCATGCCTGTAGTCCCAGCTACTTGGGAGGCTGAGGCAGGAGGATCGCTTGAGCCCAGGAGTTTGAGGTTGCTGTGAGCTAGGCTGACGCCACGGCACTCTAGCCTGGGCAACAGAGTGAGACTCTGTCCGCTACCCCCTGCCAAAAAAAAAAAAAAGACTTGGCATTATTAATGATGGTTACACAGAATGATGGACATTTTCTATGTGTTTCTAATGTTTAAAATATTTAATGATTTTTTTTAAGGTGAGGAAAAAGTTATTTTTTAACCTGTATCTCTATGGTATTTTGAAAGGGTATCTTCATTCAAATTGAGTCCCTCAGGGATTCACTTTTTTCAGGTATGTTTTTCTGATTAGGGGAAGGAAGCCTGTACACATGGAGCTATGTGTAAGAGAAACCTGTAACTTTGCATTTTTCCTCCAGGCATTATTATGTAAAGATCTGACAGCTGGTTTAGGGGGATTTAGGGAAAAGACACAGGAGCCTTTGATAACCCTACACAAGCTAATTTGTATATTTGTATATCATTTGTATATTTGAGGTACACTTAAATGATCTTCATTGATTTCATTTTAATTTTTCTCAGTCATGTTGGCCCGAAAAGTCTGGTTAAATATAAAATTTTTTAAATTATAACATGACATTTATTGTATACCAGCATGTCAGGTAAAAAAAAACCACATTAAAGATTTTTATAAAGTAAATTAGCCCTAAAGATAACATATGCTACCTTACTGTTGGGTTTGTACAAGAAACTCTCAGAATATGAAATGCCATTATTGTATAGAATCTCTCAATTTAAATTCAGAGACTTGAGAAAGAGACTTGAAAAAATGGAAACAGATTTCTTAAGAGATGGGAAATATGATATTCCCACTGTCATTATGGATTAGGAAGACGTTCTCAAACTTTAGCTGCTAAAGAATCACCGGGAACCCTCGTCAAAACACAGATTTCTTTGGAGTTTTTGTTTTTCTTTGAGACAGAGTCTTGCTCTGTTGCCCGGGCTAGAGTGCAGTGGCGTCAGCCCAGCTCACAGCAACCTCAAACTCCTGGGCTCAAGTGATCCTCCTGCCTCAGCCTCCCAAGTAGCTGGGACTGCAGGCATGCGCCACTGTGCCTGGCTAATTTTTGTATGTATTTTTAGTCATCTGGCTCATTTCTTTCTCTTTTTAGTAGAGACAGGGTCTCGCTGTTGCTCAGGCTGGTCTCGAACTCCTGAGCTCAAGTGATCCTCCCGCCTCGGCCTCCCAGAGTGCTGGGATTATAGGCATGAGCCACCGCGCCCGGCCCCTCTTAGAGTTTTCGATTCAGTAGGTGAAATAGGGCCTGAACATTTGTGTTTCTTTTTTTTTTTTTGAGACAGAGTCTCACTCTGTTGCCCGGGCTAGAGTGAGTGCCGTGGCGTCAGCCTAGCTCACAGCAACCTCAAACTCCTGGGCTCAAGCGATCCTACTGCCTCAGCCTCCCAAGTAGCTGGGACTACAGGCATGCGCCACCATGCCCGGCTAATTTTTTCTATATATATGTTTTTAGTTGTCCAGATCATTTCTTTCTATTTTTTAGTAGAGACAGGGTCTCGCTCTTGGTCAGGCTGGTCTCGAACTCCTGACCTTGAGCGATCCACCCGCCTCGGCCTCCCAGAGTGCTGGGATTACAGGCGTGAGCCACCGCACCCGGCCCCTCTTAGAGTTTTCGATTCAGTAGGTGGAATAGGGCCTGAACATCTGTGTTTCTAACAAGTCCCCGGGTGCTGCTGCTGCTGGTCCAGCAACTTTGAGACCCACCGTGTTAAAATACTCACGGTTCCTTGATGTTCGTCCTGAGTTCGGAACACTGAAGTCATTACCCCAATTTCATGTAACCCCCCTCCGTTGAGGCTACCACATGACTTTACACGTTAGAGAACAATATAATATGCAACGTAAGGGTAATGAGCTGATTTTTCAAAAACTCGACTTTAGATTGACAGCTGGAGTGGAAACTTGGGTATCTCGCAGGCCGGTCAGGTTTCCTTGCGGGGAGTCTGGCTCCTTCCTTCCCTCCCGGCCCCTGCTGACCTGTCCGCCTTCCCGGCAGCGCTCCCTCCACGAGAAGAGGAAGGTCCTGGCTGGGCAGCACGAGGACGCCCGGGAGCTCAAGGAGAACCTGGACCGCAGGGAGCGCGTGGTGCTGGACATCCTGGCCAACTACCTGTCGCGGGAGCAGCTCCAGGATTACCAGCATTTCGTGAAAATGAAGTCCACGCTCCTCATCGAGCAGCGGAAGCTGGACGACAAGATCAAGCTGGGCCGGGAGCAGGTCCGGTGTCTGCTGGAGAGCCTGCCCTCCGGCTTCGTCCCCAAGGCGGGGGCCCTCGCCGTGCCCCCAGACCTCACGAGCGAAACCACTCCCGCGGGGGGCTGCGCCTCGAGCAGCACTTTCCCAGCGCCAACCTCTCCGCTCTAGCCTCCTCTCAAGTACCCGACCGAAAGATCCCACTCCTCTCTACGCCGTGCGGTACAAACCATCTAAACCGACGGCTTGTTGGGGTTCTTCCGGATAAAGGAAAAGGGTTCTCTCCGGGAGGAAGCCTGCCTCCCTTCGCGCCCCTCCTGACGGGTCTGAGAGCTTGAACGCTGCTGGCCGCCCGCCCGTCTGTTAGTGCTCAGCAGCGGCAAGACGGTTAATGAAACTCTGAGAACCGGCTGGAGGGCGTTGGATCGTTTCGTTTCTAACAGGCTGAGGCGGCGCGGACGGCGTCACCCTCAGGAGTGCATCCACAGTGGCCTTCCTTGCTGGTGGGCAGCGTTTCCTGACGCCAGGGTGCAGCGGCAGTAATGAGGGGCCTGCAACGTAAAGCCTTAAAGACACACACATACACAGAGAAGAAAACTGTAAAACCTTGAACGTTGTTATTTATATTTTTAAAAATGAAAAAGATCACTATGTTTGTGTGCTAACCACTTACTTGATTCTGTTCTGTGGTGGACGTAGACAGTGGTGTCTGAGCTTTGTATTTTGTGAAAATCTTAATGAAATGAAGAATTCCAAAGACAGCACACCGAGCGTGGAGACTTGTTTGTTCTTACGCGTCTGACTTGTCGTATTTTCACAAATCCGAGTGGACGGTCTGCACACTGCACACGCAGCAGACGCAGCACAGGGGTCGCGGCGGCCACCGCTGCCAGTCCCCCACCCTGCGCGCCTGTGTCGCACAGGCGCGCAGCTCCCCCAGGAGGAAGGCCGTACGCACCACGGTTACTGCATCACTCTGCTGCGCCGTGTCATGGTCACTGTGGTGGAATGCAATAGAGCTAAATGTATTAGCAAGCTGTTGCAAACCTATTTAACAAGAGGAGGGAGTCCAGAACCCAAGCCAGTTCAAACCTCAATTCGTGCCATCCTCCCGTACGGGGCTGAGGCTAAATATGGCCTATTTCGTGAGATATGTAATCAAGCTGTTTTAATGATGCTTTTAAAAAAAGGTTTTTTCCTAAATGCCAAACCTGTCTACCATACTTTGATTTAAAACCCCGTCTTTAACCTCTGCAGGCTGATTTTGCACCATCAGGTTTCAATAATAAGATCTCAGAGGGTAGACAGTAGCCTTAATTTTAAGTCTATTAAACAAACTGCAGAGATGAGGTTTTGGACTAGTGGCCGGGCTAAGTTCATGGCCCCTGCAGATGGCAACAGCCTAATACTCTGAGCAGGTGGCACATCCCAGGCTATGCTTTAGGTTGGTTGGTTTCTTCACGTTTGGTCTGTGGCTGGCGGCCACCTCTGTTGATATGGGCTTATGAGTATCATAGCAGCCAGTCACAGAAAATTGGGAGAGTAAAATTTACAGGTAAAAAAAGGCAGAACAAAATGCCCTTTGTCCTTTAGTACACTTCAAGTACTTAATGAAATCTTATCTTCTAGTTAAGAATATAAAAACCGTATACATCTGTCGGTTTGGTCCCCAACACAGATGTCTTTTGATAAACTTAAAACCAATAGGCCACCCAGAATTTTCTTCAACCAAAGCTACTGCTTTGTTCTTTGGAGCATCTATACTGTGCAACTCCACTGATACAAATAAGATAGCACTTTGGTTTCCCGGGAATGTTTTCAAAAGCTCTTACATTCAGAGGTCCCATCGCCCAGGGAACCAGTGGAACCGGTGACAGCATTCAGCAGCCACACTGCGTGGTCATCAGACCTAGGCCAACATGGGAGCCGAAACTAACTCAGTTGCTAATCACCTGTGTGTCGTGCTGATGCTCAGTGTGTCCCTGTGGCAGCCCAGGCCGAAGCCGGCCAGCAAAGGTCCACAGCTGCTCTTGGTGAAATTCCTCAAAGGAATTCCAGCACTCCCGGTTCCCAACACTCTTCAAGATGATTATTCTTCAGGATTTGACTGGGGAACATTTTGCACATTCATTCTTTCTTAACAACTTTTCTAATTTGTACATGTAACAGTCAGTGACCTCCCAGCGCAGAGTAACGGGCATGCCACAAGCATCCGAACACTTACGACACTCCTGGGATCGCATCCGTCTATCATTACACCGAAATGTGCTGTTTTGTGAAATGAGTGCGGTGCCAAGTGGGACTTTGAAATCGAATTCTTAGGCTGACGTGGTATTTATGGTAGCAGGGTTTGACCTCTGTGCTTTGAAGAAATTGACCCAACTTTCCAAGTTTACTTTTAAATGCCTTTAGCTAGAAAAGAAACCTATGTATTTATTCCTTCCCATTTTGCATTCTTCTCCCATTATTAAAAAAAATCATGTCCAGCAGAAACCACCCTTCTTCCAACAATATTTTCTGCCAAGATCATGAGAACAGCACTCAAGAGCATGCTGTTGGCCAGGGTTTCAGGACATGGGTGATGTCACTGGGAATGTTGGTTCATGGTCAATGACTTGTCCCTGTGGATATGGTCGGTTTGGAGATACACTGCCCATCAGAAGTCAGGTGAGATAACTGCGTAATACTCCCAGTGCGGATACTCCAGAAACCTTGGAAATTCCAGAAAAGATCACCCTGTTTGTGATCTGTGTCCAGAAAAGGACAATGTCTTGTGACAAAATCAGGAAGCCTCCACCTCCTGGGTCACTTGAGAAGTTCCTGGGCATGTTGCTACATGTTTGTAGATTCAGCCTTTTTTTTTTTTTTGCTTTTCTTTCTTTTTTTATTTTTTTAATGTTCTTGAATCCTCTGATGACTCAGCCTTTTCTTAATGCTGTTTTGTTTCTTGTGGTGGCTGCTTAACCCCAAAGAATGCAGGAAGGAGTCCTAGTGAAAGTGTCCAAGTTTCTGTAAGAGGCACTGTCGAAACCAAACATTTTTTTCCTTTGCTCTGGGGGAACATTTTAGGTTTTGTTTTGCACAGCTGATTTCCAGACTTGAATATTAGCAAGTTTGGGTCAACCCTTAAGAATCAGTAGCTGTCCTTGGAGGGGTATGAAGGAGAAACAGCCTGGGACGTCACAGTTCTGTTACTACCTGGTTAATAGCTGATCTGAAAATCACTGAGTTTAAAAGGTAAATATATGCTTTGAACTCTACCTTTAAATTTGTATATTATTTAAGCATCTTTTATTAAGATACTGTTTTTTTCTGGATCCCTAGGAAAATGTTGGCTTTTTATGCTTATATAGTTCCAAATTTATTTCTCTTTAGTTTAATTGTCCGTGATAATACTGGTTTTATTCTGTTAGGTTGGAATTATTATTATTATTTTTAGAAAACATCAGTTTTATTCACTTTACTGTTGGAAAGAAAAAGGAAGAAGAACCTCATCTCCAGCAAGGTATACAGTGGCCAGGTGACAGTGAAGGTGCCACCCTACACAGATTGTAGGGGACGAAGTATTTACTGCTGCCTTAACTCTTTGGGGTAAAGCGTAGTATAAAATGATAGAGATCATTTTCATATCAGAAAGGGACATTTAAACAATTTTCTTATTATTTCTAAATAAAACCTTACTTTTCTTATGGGAGCTCATTCAGACAACAAAATGACGGTTTCACAAAGTGTGGTCAAGACAGTATCTGCACCGGAATCTTCGGAATGCTTGTGAAAAGTACCAGCCGCTGTCATGCAACCACGCAGGCTGGGACCTGCAGGTCAGGGAGCGCCCCGGGTTGCTCTGATGCGCTTTCACGTGGGACGGCCGCCCACACGATCGTCAACAGTTTCTATTGTTACGATCACAATAAGACTAGCACGAATTTATGTTATAATCCCAGAATAATTTAAAAAATTGAAAACTTTAAAATAAAAAATAAACAAAAATAACCTCAGCAGTTCACATCCCTGTCGTATTTACTCTCATTAGCTACATTGTTATAAGTTTATATTGTCTCCACTGCACCCCGAGATTGAGATACAGATTTTTCTTCCTGTTCTTCCTTAGATCTGTTTTAAATTTAAAGAAGCTAAAGCTCTGATTCGGGTTTGATTGCACTCATTATTTTTCCTCAAAAGGAATCGGTTTATCCCACATTGTCAGTAATTTGAGGTTCTGCCCTGACTGAAATTAATCACAACTGACCTTTCCCGGGAGGCTTGACTCAGATTTCTGTCGCTTCATCACAAGTCTTGTGCTACGCATGAGCTAGAACCTCTCCGGGCTTGGATTTGACTATTCGGCTGATGAAACAGTGTATTAATTTCCTTTGAGAAGTGACAGGCACTATCACCCAATTTCAAAACCCTAAAATCAAAATTAGGAAAAAAGCTGTGAGTGAAGAAACTTCATTTATTCCTACCTCATTTATAAATTCCTCTCTAATATTCTGTAAGTGGAAAGGCAGCTGCATTTCTTGCTAAAAAATCGGTATTGCTGTTGCTTTATACAATGGGTTGAACAGGGGAAATGTAAAGAATCATTACATTCTCATAAACAAGGGACTATAGGACATAAGGAAATTCTGTATGGTACCCTAGAACTAAGGGAGAGAACCCAAGAAAAGACAAACTGGGAGGGCAGCCCCCTCCCCAAGGCTGGGGCTCAGACCTCCTTGGGACCCCGCTTGGCCACACGGAAGTTGGCCGGTTTGGCCAGGCTGGCGCTGGCCTGCGGTCCGGGCAGGCGGGAAGCACCCCCGCGGCCGGGCTGTGCGCAGGCAGCCGGGCCTGCAGAAGGGTGGGTGCTCGGGGGAGCCCCGCAGGTCGCAGGTGATCCGCGCAGGACCTGCAAAGGGGACGGGGAGCCGATGCTGGCCCAAAGCCTTCGGGGCACCACCGCAAGCAGGACTCCTTCAGGGCCTGCAGGCCCTAGAGAAGGTTATCAGCAGACGAGGGCTGCAGGGTCGCTGGGGCGCCCAAGTCCTGCGTGGGCGGAACTCCAGACGTGCTCGACCCACAGGCCGACCCGCCAGGCGGCGGCCACAGACCGCGCCACAGCGCCCTCTCCTGGCGGAGCCGAGCGCCCATCATGGCAGGCGTTTGCCTGAAGGGGGAATTGGAGCCGAGGGGCACCAAATTGACGACTGGCACAGATGTATTCTTCTAGATTATTACTGTGGCATCATCTTCTGATATCACGTAGAACTTTACAGTTGTCGATTCTCTAAGAACCATTTCCCAGACAACAAAGAAAACAGCGCCTATCAAGTAGCTTAACATCTCTTGGAGGAGAAGGCGTCAAAAGGAAAGCGGTTTCTCATTTATGTTTACTTTAAATACGTTCCATACACCTGCATTTCTCAAAGCACCTAGATCAACAGAGTGAGACGGAGGCCTGCTTAAGACCATGTACGAGTTTCCTGCCTGTCTCTCTCGCTCTCCCACGCTCTGCCCCTGTGCCCCTCTGCGTGTCTCTGGTGTGTCTCAGCGTGTTGTGTATTTTTTTATGTCTCAATGTCTACACCTGCCATCTTCCTGTTCTTTCATTCCCAAGACGATTTCAATTTTTATATATTTATTTACATATATATGGTGACTTGCAAAAGATAAAGTGGGAATGAGTAAAAAACTATTAATAGACGGGAATACCTATGAGTAAAGTCAAGAATATTCATTTTTTATTAATTTGGAAGAAAAGAATTTCGCCTCATTCAGACTAAAAAAAAGATATAAAAAGGAAGACTTTGCAATATTGTTTAAATACGTTTAAGAGTGAATGAGAGCTATTTCCCACCTCTAATCAGGACAGAATATAGGAATTGGCTTGTTTGGTAGTAACAGTAACTGAGTTGACAAAAAGGAACAACTCAGAGACAGCTGGCTCGTGGGCATTGGAATGAGAATTTTAAAAGACTACCTTCCTGCCTGAAGATTAAATGAAAAAGGAAAGAAACAGAATACATATCCACATTGTATGAAATGGTTTGGGAGCAGATTTATTAAAAGGCAGGAAGATAGTCTGATAGCTCTTCTAGCACAAGTAGATGGACAGAAAATGAAGTTGAGCTTACGATATAACGAACAAACAGAATTTTCCAGGTTGACTCAGAAGGTCAGCCTTAGTTCGATAATGTGCCTTTGGGTGTGTTTCCACGTCTAAGGAAACGCCCAAATCAAGGAACAACTGCTCTAACCTAAGCTTCAAACCCTGAATAGACACACATTTCACACTGCGAAGGCAAATCCTTTCCTCCCTCCACCTTTTCTTTTTGCTTCTTTTTAGAATGTATTCCCTCACCTTCGCTGTAAATTTTACTGAAGACGTCTTGTTTTTAGAGAATAACTTTTGAAAAAGATGTAACCGAGGATTTAAAAGCAAATTGTAAAGGCTTCTTGCAAATATCAGTCAAAAGCTAACTAAGGAATAATGTGCTCCATGTGCTTAGGGATAAGAAACTGAGAAAATCAATTCGAGTTTCAGTACCGTCCCTCCGCAGGTAGCGAGAGGGCAGCCTCTGCAGGGAGAGACGCACGGCAGGAAACGTGTGTACACCACCACGGCTCCGGATAATTAAACGCGCGCCGGCAGCGCTGAGAAGATGGATGTCTGCTGCGACAGAACCACAGCTCTTCAGATCAAACTGACCAGCGATCGGTGGAAAGACCGTAACCAAAGAACTTCCATGTACGGGAGATTCACGGCGTTGAGCGAGATGGCCGACCGGAAGCCCCGAGCGCTCACCCCCCCCCCCCGCCACAAAGAGCCAGAACAACGAATAAACAGCTACGTTTTAGCAAAAGTAAGTGAGCCAGCGCACCAAAGGACGGGAGAGAAGTAACGGAAACCCTGGCGAGCGCAGAAACTCGGGACGGCCACATAGAGAGAGAAGGACATGCTGGGCCTCGACCGCCAGGATCAACTGGGAACCGGAAGCGACTCCTCCCGGTGGGGAGGAGCGAGCAAGAGCAGCCCGGCGGCCCCGTCAGCACCTCGGACACTTACCGACCTCACCACTGGGGTCCCCTGCAGTGCTCATGGGCACTAAGGCCAGCTGAGGGAGCTGCCCGGGGTCCACGTAGCCGTGCTCCTCCCCCCCTCCCCCGAAGGAGCCGACACTCTCCCCTCCCTCCCCCCCC
>RJWJ010015922.1:0-35334 GCA_004363605.1 Indri indri
CAGTCTCACAAAGAATAAAATATTAACTATCTGGCTTTTTACATGAAAGATTTATCAACTCCCCTGTTCTAGAGAGATCTAGGTAATATAGTCCAATTTGTCATTTTGTGTTTTTTGTCATTTTGGGTTATTTTTTGATCAACAGAAATACTGTTATCTTTTTAGTGCTGCCAATGATTATCATTTTAATTAAGAATTCAGCCAGAGAAATGTAAGAATTTATTTTTCAGGCCTCATGATAGACTGAAATATTCCAAGCATTTTCTCTAGCTACTTGTTACCTCTGCAGGGAGTATGGGAGAATGGCAAAGACTTTCTATAGTCAGGGACTTCCTTGGTACTTTTCTTACCATCTCTTGCTTCCCTTCCCTCTGTTCTACCTTAGTTCTAAACCACCATTATCTCTCACTCAGACCACAGAGTCGCTTCCCAATTAGTTTCCCTCATCAGCTTTGGCCTCTCCATTTTGTTTCCATGCTGAAGCCAAAATAATCTGTCTAAAGCACAAATCTGATTATGGCTATCTCTCGCTTGAAAACCTTCAATGGCTGCCAATTGGCCTGAGAACCTGGTGCTAGTTTTAAGTGTGGCACATAGGTTTTCCAGTTGGTTTTCCAGGTTTTGCAATTTGTCCCTGTCTCCCTCTCTAACCTCATCTCCTCCCTTCCTCCTTCTTTCCTTCCTATTTATTTATTCGTCATTGAGTTGCTCATAGCCCTATCACAGTTATTCCACTATAGAAAGGGAAAAAGTTTTTCCTACCTTATCTGACATGAGAAACTCTCAGTGTTATACTGTACATTTATATGCCAAATTCACAATGATTAAAGTAGCAAAAATAATAATAGCATTTACTGAACCTTTTGACATGACAGTACACATTGAAAAGTACCTGGCATATATTAAAGAGTCAACATCTCAAAATAAAACAAAATAATCTTGAGAGGCAAATGCTCTTCTCATACTTTAAAATTTATTATGAGAAATTGTTACCCACTGAGCTTTTTCCATTTTATAGATGAGAAAATTGAGGCTTAGAGAAGTTACGTAACTTGCTGAAAGCGACAGAGTTGGTAAATGACAGAGCCAGAACATGAACTCAAATTTCCCTGACTTGAAACCCAAACTCTTGCTATAAAGCCTCCCCTCTCCCCTCCTATGCTGTGGTGCACTGGCAAATGTTTAACAATGGCTGTCTCTTTGTTGGGGTGGGGGAGGAGTTAAAGGGAAAGCCCTGACTTGTAGCATTTTCCAATTTCAAAGGAGTACATACTCCTGCTATGGCCAATTTCAAGCTACAAATGTGACATCATTGAAAGCAACTTGGAGGGAGATGTATAATAGTGCGCAATTATATGGAATCCCTGTCTTACAAGGTCAATAGATACAAATCACCTCAAAAGCACAGATAATAATAAAATAATCAGGAAGTGATGAGTTTGAAATATGTTACTTTTTTTAAAAAATGTAATTTAATTTTAAGTTTATCTAATTTAAAATGGCTGTGTGTAACAGCTGGCTCACAAAATTCCTGAGCATTTAACAACTGGTTTTCCTGAGCTGGTACAAGCCACCTCTGGCATATCACTGCTCCTATGGGAGGTAAAATCGCTGACACGTAAAATGACTTCTTGTGTTAACAATCACAAAATAAAGTGTGAACATCCTGTGACAAGTTTGGAGATGAGAGTCTTCCCATATCAGGTGAGGTTAGGGTCAGTTCGGCAATGGAATTATCTGGCATTTTCAAGAGGGGTAAAAGTGAAGTCTCTAACTCAGTGCAACTTTAACTGAATCATTAGACTTCCCACTGGCCCCATTCCCTCTCCCGGAAACTCAGGAAGAGGGATTCTGATCTAGAACGTGGAGGAAAAATAGACTTAACTACAGGAGGAAAGAAGCTGGTCAGACATCAGAAGGACTTAGTGAATGAAAGTTACTGGGTAACTGTGAAATATATGAACAGCTAGCGCTGTTGCATTTCTGTATCTGTACATTTTCTAAACGAAAACAGAATCCAATCTTTGTAGGTTAGAATCTTTGTTATCAATGGAATTCTACCTAGAGCTCTCAGAAATAGAAGTTTCTGTCTCTTAGACCACATGTTATGCAAGCTTTTTACCTTTAAATTCTTTTCAAAGCCTCCATATTATAACAGTACCTAACTGAAACCTGGTATTAACAACAACAGCAACAACAACAACAACAAAAACAAATAGTCATTTACAACAAAGGCATTCAAATTACTTTTTCTTCAGTTATAATCTTCATTTGTATATTATTCATTTATTTTTCCCCATTCAAATATGGAACCATTCAAGCTTGGCTCTCAGTTTGGAGAAAATTGGCAAAGTTCTATGACACTAGCACTATGTGCATGGCACTGATCTTTGTCTTACTCACATGGTAAGTTACTGTTGTTTTTTGTTTTCTTTTTGAAATTCTGAGACACTGGATAGTAGAGGATACTATCTCACGTAAAAAACATACAAGAGACCATCATGCAGTGAAACAAAATTTATTACTCATTTAATGGCCCTCTATCAAGTCATATAACAAATTAAAAAACTCAACCTTACTGGTCTTCAAAAATATAAACAAATACGAGCTATCATTGTTTTCATAACTAAATTTATAAACACTGAGATAACATGGACAGCAATGCAGGGGAAGATGCTGTACAAGAGAACTTTCAACCAGAGGAGGAAGTGCAGAGCAAATTGTAAAGCCATTTGTGAAAGCAGTTTGTCATTTTGCATCGAGAATCTAAAACACACACAGCTGTTTATCCCAGGGTTGTTTATATTAGCAAATGATGAAAACAACCAACAAATACAATAGCAGGAGTTTGTTTAACTAGATTATTTTTTATATTTACATATTTTTCCATCTTTTATAAAAAATGGAATATGATACAGCTATTAAAATGATATTTTAAAAGAACATTTAAAATACAGGGTATTGCTTTCCATTTAATGCATAGTGAAAATTATGTTATGGTACATAATCTGAATTGTGTTCAACCAAGTCTGAAAGGAAATAAGCCAAGTATTAATAGAACTTAGCTCTGTATCTTAGAATTATGAATGTTTTTTCTTCCTTCTTTTTTCTTTTCTATTTTTCCCCAAGAATTCCATTATGAACATGTATGACTTTTAAATGAAAGCATAAATAGTTCAGCTCCTGTCCATGTCCTTCTAGAATCCCAAAGGCAATTGATATACTAGAAACAAAACAGACATCCCACCAATCTATGCATTAACAAAAGAAACAGTAAAATAAATCGTGTTGCCATTCAAGTGAGCCCAGGTGCAGGACTGGCTTAGAGACACATTGGTTGAAAGGATTGGGAGGCTGGGATCAATAGTTTGGGGTTTGGGGGTGTTGCCTGAAAAAGGAGAGACCAGTGAATCAATGTCCAAAGGCTAAGAGAGTATATGAATTAAAGTCTGGTTCCATAAGGGGTCTCATCTAATGGTCTGGGTCCAGCAAAGGCAGGAGTGACAATGAGGCTGGATATAGAATGACCCCTCCATCAGAGCAGGACTGAGTACACAAGGTCCAGTGCCCTGGAAGAGAAGTGGACTGGACTGCAGGACCCCAGCCAAAAGTGGGCAGGGCCAAGTTACATCCAGCAGAAACACAAGGAGCATATTCAAGGAATTGAACCTTTCCTGACTAACTAGTTCATGTTTAACAAGTTCAAGGAAAAGAGGAAGAGAGTATTCCCCTGGGGAGTGGGTGGGGAGGAAGTCAGATTTAATGGGAAAAGCAGTGAGGCATCGGGAGCCTTCAGATGAAGATGTTCCTGTGCTGTTTCTGACTCTTTGGGCACTCAGGTCTTTCAACTCTGTTCCCCCGCTCCCCACATTCCTCCTTCCAGTCTCCTCTTTGCAGATGACCGCCTGTCTTTGCACGTTCGTGGTTTCTGCTCGTTCGTGACTTTGGCTTGCTTTTGGCTATGCTTTGCTCTGATTCTACATGATTTTTCAGCTCAGCTTCTCCAGATTAGACTCATTTTCTCAGTGTTTGAGATTCCTGGGGGAGAAATCTGATCGGTTCAGCTTAGTTCAGGTGTCTAATCTCAGTCCAATCATCTGTGGCTAGGAGTGAGAGTAAGGCAGGACAAGCAAGACCACCTAGGACCAACCCCTCAGCAAAAAAGGTGGGTGGGGCCCCCAAGAACTCCCCAGCACATTTCTGGACTGAGGCAAGAGGATGCTTAGGGAGACTGGTTAGAAATGATGGGTGCAGGGGGAATCCTGTGACTGCAGTGTCAACTACTGACTGGGAATGGCAAAGCGGGGCTGATAAACCACAGCAAAGTCAATCCATGCAGAGAACATTCACAAACAGGTAACCATCTGCCTACAGCTTACCTAGGTTACTGGCAATTCCTACTCTTCCAAGCATAAATTTCTCCCCAGCCTCTCATCCCTACATCCTCTTCCACATCACACTCTGTCCTGATTCTCTTACTCAAAAGTAGCATTATTTTATGGAAGTAATATTGAATCAGCACTGATTTGTTTTTCCAAAATATTAACTTTGAAGTTTCAAACCTATAAAAAATTGAAAGAATAGTACAATGAACATTCATGTTTATTTTATCTAGATTTACAAACTAACCTTTTGCCACATCTGATGTATCTTGTTCTTCTCTTTTTTCTGAACCATTTAAGAGTAAGCTGCACATTAAATGACTCTTCAACCCTAAAGCCTTCAGCATGTGTCTCCTAAGAACAAGGGTTTTCTTTTACAAAACCAGAACAAGATGGTTACGCTCAATTTAACGCCAACACAATTCTATAATTTAATACATGGACAGTCCATAGTCAGATATTCCCAATTGTTCTAATAATCAGTTTTATAGTTGTTTCTGCCTCTGCACACCTCATGCAGGATTCAATCAAGGGTTACAAAGTGCGTTGGGGTTGGCGTGTCAATTTAGTCTCCTTTAATCTACCACAGTTTCCCTGCCTTTTTATTTTTCCTTTCATAAAACTGATGTGGTTATGAGTACAAGAAAGCTGTTTTGGAGAATGCTCCTTAATTTGGTTTTGTCTGTCTTCTGATTTGATCCAGGTGAAATTCTTTGTTTTGGCAAGAACGTATTCCAGGTGACGCTGCATCTGTGTGAGCGCATCACAACAGGAGGCAAATGATGTCTATTTGTTCCATTATTATCAACACTGCTTGATCAATGTGCTTAATTTACTTTTTAATTAATCTACAAACATTGTAATTTAATTGGCAATAAATTACCTTCTGCAGGCCTGATAACCGATGGTGGACGCACTCGTGGATAGGGAGGCTGTTGCTGAGCACTACAGCGTTCGCTAACTTCCCTGGAGCACAATGCCTGTTGACCTCTCCTGGGTGTTTTCTTGGCATGGGCTGCAGAGACAGGACAGTACGCTAATCAACTCCAAGTGTAAGCCCTCGCGTCACACTGCCTGGGTTTGAATGCCTGACTCGCATTTTACCAGCTGAGTGACTTTGAGCATGTTCACCGAACTCCGTAAACTTCGGTTCCTCCTTGATGTAATTAGGATTATGGTTGGCCACCTTATAGAGTTGTTAAAAGAATTAAATAAAATAATAAACATAAATTACTTAGTACAGTACCTAAGACAGAGTTAGTGTTCGATACATGTTGTCCTGTTCTTATATGCCATGTTCCCTTTAAAAGCAAAGGAAATCAGGGTAAATCACAGCACTTCAGGAACCTAGATTTGTGAACACCCATGGATGTCTCCTAGATTTTGTGAACAATCCATATTATTCCTATTTTGGTGCCCTAAATCAGAACTTCTTAAACATTTCATGTAAATAAGAATCACTCCAGGACCTTGTTAAAAGGCAGATTCTGATTCATCAGGCCTAGGGCAGAGCCTGAAATTCTCACAACCTCCGGCATTATGAAAATGCCACCAGGCCACGGACCACACCTTGAGTAGCAAGACCCTAAATGACTTCCAGGAGGAAATGCCCTGCCAAGATTTTCACCCTGTACTCTAAGGTACAGTGCTGACCTGTTATAGTGAGCCTTCGCGGGAGGCTGCCTCTAGGTTTCCTTTTCTTTGGGGGGTATGTCTCGCAGATATTAGTCAAGGATTATGCCGATTAAACCACACAGATGGTTTAGAAGGGTACTTTTACCCCAAACTTTACTTGAAGGTCTATTATTTTATATTTTTCTACAAATTTGCTATATCCAATACATGCCCGTGAAGGACGAAACAATGGAAAGTACTTTGGATTCAGATGACAAAAGTTTAAATGCTGATTTTTCCATTTATTAGCTGGTTATCAAGATCGAGTTATGAATATTTAACCTCTTTGGACCTCAATTACCTCATCTAACGATGGTGAAAATGCCAACCTCATGGATTCTTTGTGTCAAATTATATCTGTATCTATATCTATATCTATATCTATGTATGTGGAGAAAGGTTGAGAGGGGAGAAAGAGAGAGAGAGAAACAGAGGGAGAGAGAGAAAATGTGATTAATATTTCATGGCATATGGTAGGTACTCAAGAATGGGTGGCTTGGATAACTTCTATTACTATTACTTGTGAACCTGTCAGGGTGTGTTTCTGTTTTCATCAAGTAATTTTTAAGGGTCACAGGGTCACAGACCCAGAGTCACATCATTTTAGAGCTGGAAGCAAGCTCTCAGCATTCCTCGGGGACCTATCCTGCCCTGAAGATAAATCTATCATTCCTCTCTCTCTTGGGTTTTGCTAATAGCAGGACATGGGTCCCAAGGAGCTCACATGCACTCATTTGCCTGCATGCAGTCTTCATATTAGATTAGCCACCTTCAGTCCTTGTGGTCAAGATTCCAATTTGCTTCAAACTCGGTAAGCACAGATTTGTGCTTAAAATTCATCTCCACACACACTCCAAATGAGGAAAGGTCTCCAAAATCTCTGAAAAGCAAAGTTGTCTTTACATTTAATTCCCCGTGGTCTCCTGGGAGCCTTCAACGAGCATTTCAAGACTGCGTAATCACACAGGCAAACTGCTCTGTTGTAGAGGCAGGGGCCATTCTGAGGTGCATGCATCATCTTTTAGTTAAAACTGGATTTTAGTCCAGTATATTTTGTTTTTCTTAGGGAAGACTGATGCATTAGCTGCACTTAGTTGAGAAGACAGAAAGCGTCAAATTACGTGATAGAATGAATGGATTCCTGAGTACTTTGGGCTAATTACTAACTTTGGTGTAGGGCAATTTCCCTCCATTCTAGATGCATGATGACTACATGCATCCAGAGGGGCAGTGGCTCCCTGTGGACTCTGCTACATCACAGGAACCTCAAACTCAACTTCCCAATGTCACAGGTAGAAAAAACACGGGATTACTACCAAAAATTAACAACTTTGACTTTACAGATGAGGCTCAAATAGATGAAGGCTTTTGGGAACCACAGTAACACATGTGCGACAGAGCTAGATGTTGAATCTGGACTCCACATTTCAGTTCCTGTTACATTAACATTAAGTGTTCTTTGACAGAATTCTGCCCTTCCAACAAATCTAACCTTACATGTTTCCTTACCTGTAGCAAGGATAAGGATACACAACCTTTGCTTCTCATGGCACATGAGCCTGGAAATACCAAAGGGTCACAAAAGACAGGCAAGCAGTGGTTTCTGATTCAGTCCTAAACATGAAAATCTATAGGACCTAACTTCTTCCTAATCCTCCCATTTTGGCCTGGGAGTCTCTTGCATTGTTTTTGTGAACTGAGACAGGGCCTTGAGTCTCCTCCTGAGTGTGTAAACCCTTCCGACTCCTCTGTCATTTTGCTTTGTGGCTCTTGGGTCCTTGTGTCTGGAAGCAGCTAAATTAAACTCATACCCTTGGTGCAGACCTCTCTCCAGGCCACACTCCAGCCTCACACAGAGCAGCCACCACTTTGAGAGAAGAAGGAAAGATTCCTCTCAATGGTATTCGACTCTGACCTGAGGCAACATAGTGGTCTTGGCTCTCAGCATCTTATAGCCTCTAGTTTTAGGAGCATTTTCGGTTGATGAGTTCCTCCCACCAAACACATCCCTCCGCTCTGGGAGTTTGTCATAAATCTTTGTGAAAAGTTAGCCAGAATGTTACTTTCTATGAAGTAAGAACTATCCTACCCATGTTTTCGGAATAGGATGCTGAGGTTTAGAGATAATAAGGACCCCACAACTCTTATATGGCAGAATCAGAATTTGATTCCGTGTGAATCTGTTTTTATTGTCCACGGCTTACCCCTTCATCCACATTGCTTCTCTAACCCTCCCTGGCATAACATTTGGAGTGGAAAGGATGTTTATGACATGCAGGTCTTCAAATTCCATGAAATCACAGCCCATGCTCTTCACAGAAAGGCAAGGCAAGGGAATATATACTGCATTTGCAACCCCCCCTCTGTAGCCTCTGGGCCTTTGAGTTAAGTCTTTGTGAAAACTACTATTACCCACTCAGCCATGGAAAGTCTGCAAGAACCTGGACCTCTAAGGAATTTTCCGCTCTTCTCTAGAACTGAGAAGCCTGGGGAAAAATGTTTTTTTTCTCCACAACATCCCAAGGAATAGCTAGAGTCCTCTTTGCCATAAAAGGGAAATATGGCATACATCCACCAACCCCTTCTTCTCTCTAAGAAGAAATGATGATGATGAAGATGTAGAGGATGATGAGGAAGAAGAGGAGGAAGAGAAGGCGGAGCAACACCTTCCATGGACCAGGCATTAATCGAGGCAGTCTCCATAGCAGATTTCTAAAATGTATGACGACCTTATGTTGAAACATGACAATTCTGATTTTATATAAAGGAAATTAAATCTCAGATGGGTTCATACTCCAAAGCTAGTAGGAGGCAGAACTGATATTATTTCAGAGGATGGTCATTCTCTTTTCCCTGCCACACTTCCTCCCATAACTATTTGACACACTAACGCCCAATTACTTTGGATTCTTGACTGTCTTGCGACAGTAAAGCTCATGTTATCTTTCACACATGGCTTTTAGCAATTGCAGAAATGTAGGCTGCTGTGAGAGGACTCCATTATTGATGACCACACTGGGGGCAAGGATTCTGGATCACACCCCTTACCCTAGAAGGAGACACGTCTCTTTTGTGCCCCTTCCTCCAGCACACATGAGAATTGTGGCTACAGTAATTCTGTCACAATTATTCAATAACCTTAACACAGGAGGAAAATGTCAGTCACACTGGCTGTCCTCACATTTCATGCCTGTCCTAGCTGGTGCAGCCTAGTCCATCCAGCCCCTATTCTCCAGGGGCGTTAAGGGACAGCCATCCAGGAGAGAGGGCTGCTTGGTTGATTGACATGGGGCTTGTGTGCAGAGAACAATGGAGGTTTTTGAGAATTATTGAAGTCCGTCTGCTTCACTGATGAAGGATCTGAATGGAAATTGCCTTTAAAGGATTCTAAAAAGGGAGGGATAACAATAGATCAAAGCTGGTCCAAAAAAGAGAGAATGCTTTATTTATAGCTTCCATATTAATTCCAAACAATCTGATGAGCAGAGATTTGCCCATGCACGTACTTCCCACAGAAACAAACGCCTCTCAGGTTGCTTTTATTCTAATATAATATTAATGCCCAAGGCAAGAAACATTCTGTACTTCACTCAGCAGAGCCTGTCCAAATTTGCAATTAAATGGAACTGACACAGCTGATCATCCTGAAGCTTGTTTTCTTTTCAGCTGGGGCTTTTTTTTTTTTTTTTTTTGGAAGCTTGGATATTATGCTGGCTGTGTCCCAAAATGATGGAGCTTACTGTACTATTTTCCTCCCAGGCACTGGGACACTGTGTTCAGTTAGAGCAGTGGCCTCCATCCACAGCAATTTTGTCCCCCAGAGGACACTTGATAATGTCTGGGGATAGCTCTGGTTGTCACAATTTGATGGAGGAGTTGCTACTGGCATCTAGTGGGTAGAGGTCAGAGGTGCTGCAGAACATCCTATGACGGAGAGGACAGCTCCTGCAAAAGAGATTTATTTGTCCAAAATGTCAATGATGCCGAGGTTGAGAAAGCCCAAGTTAGGGGACAACTGGTTGGTAAGGCTCTCCAGGGTTGGGGAGTTGAGAGGGGCCCTCCTTCCTGATGTTGTAAGATGTGCTATAGTTGGAGGAATGTGCTGCTATTCTAGGTGAGAAAGAGGAGCAGGAAGCCCAAAAGAAAAACCAGAGTGGCACACAGAATCAAAGGACTGTAAGCAGACATTTGGTTTAAGATTATGGAGTCACATTTGTAGCACAATGGAGATGTGTGAAGAAAATAGGGCCGAGTAAGCTTAGGGCAGTGTTTGGCCACAGCTCTTATTGTCTACCTCTCAATTTTATTGTCCACTGCAGGGTGGGATGTGGAAGATATGGTCTCTTTTGGAGATCTAGTAACAAGACAGATGCTTTTGTAGTATTTGCTTTATTATTGCTTATTTTTCCCTAATGTACGGTATCAGAATATCTTGGATAGTGGTCTCGGACAGGTGACCCACAGGTGAATTAAACAAGTAGGTTTAATCTTTCATCCTGCCAATGTGATGTTGAGGAAAGAAAGAATGAAAAAACAAACACACACAAAAAAAACAAAAAAATAAAAAAAGAAGGAAGGAAGGAATGAAGGGAGGGAGGGAGGAAGGAAGGTAAGAAGAGAGACAGGAGGAGAAAGAGGGGTTGTTTGAATGTCTCCAGACAGGACAGACATTTTTGGTCCCACAAATCCCAGCCCTTCCTGTTGCTACACCTGGGCTCCATCACATAGGAATGTTACTCTCCTGACCTTGTAAGCATTTATATTTTGGCTCTCCTTGGTCTTAGATTTCACCATTGTCTTCTAGATGTTTTAGCATTAGAGAAGTTCCTAAAACTACACTATGGCTTGCTCTGTCCACAAGGCTGTCCTAGATTTTATCTACTGCACAGAGAGAAACCTGAGAGTTTAGATGGCTTTTCAGCAGGGGTGTGGGCAGCCAGTTTCATTGCTTTATAGTCACACTTTAAATAAAGGATCATAACATGCATGTTGGAGGTGGAAATAACCACAAGCATCATCAGCCCAGTGGTAGCTTCCTATCACAATTGTCTAGGGAGCTTTTGAAAGACACCCATGCTCTGGCCCCAGCTCCAGACGTTCGGAATTGATGAGGGGAGGGCCTGGGCATCTGTTATGATTGTAGGTGCTCCCAGATGATTGTAGGTGCAGCCAAGGATGAGAACCTCTGATCTAGTCTGTGTTCCTCATTCTCAGAAAATGAAGGTCAGAGGGGCATAAAGTTTGCTAAAACATGTTTGCTAAATGTGTATGTTTCTAAGGCTTTTTTTTTTGCCTTCTCTCTCTAATCAGGACTAAATATGCAGTGGAAAGGATAAGAGGGAAACCCAAGAACTGTGCGCTAGGACTTTTTCCAACTCTTGCTAGCAGAAGAACCGGCTGGCAGTTTCTGGAGGGGGCCGGGCTCTCTTGAGTTTCGCAGTTGAGTAGCTGGCTTGGGACTTCCCTGGTGCTCAGAAACATCCCAGGGATGTACTGGCTGGTTTGCAGTGCTGCCTTGGCTTGAGAAACACCTTCTTTTATTTGCTTCGATTGAATCCAATATTTTTTTTTCTCCTTGGAATCTCAGGCATATCTGTATTATCCAAGGCATGGATGGAGACGTATTTTGGAAGGATGTGGAAATGTCTGTTCTTATTGAAAAAAATAAAATTCAATCTGTCATCATAGCAAAATTAATAGGGAAGGAAATACAAGCTGAATTCTTCTTGAGAAAAATGATGGCCCAATGATGTATAATGGTAGATGCGGTGTCCGGCACTCATAATGAGGACAGAGGCTGTATTAGAGCACCGGTGTCTGGTTCTCTCAGCTTAGTTGCAAAAGAGTAATCGTACCTCCTCAGTGCAAATTCTAGGTTCACTAACCACAGATTCTGAAAACATGGGTAAGTGGTCAAGCCCACAAACAAAATTAAAATTATGACAACATACAGCTTTACAAAATATCTTTTCCAAAGATTTCATAAAACTCTGAAGAGGGTGGGATACAGTGGGTGGCCAAGAAGTGTAGGAGATGGATACATGTTAAGTACCCCAAACATGCTGGGCACTTTCTATGTCTTCTCTCATTTATTCCCATAGCGACCCACGTGTGAGGTTGATATTCAAGATCACATTTTATTAAGTCAGAAACTGAGGATCAGAGAGATTAAGAAATTTCTGTAAAGATCACATGGCTAGGAAATTGAAGAGCTAAACTTCAGAGCTGAACACAGATCGACGTACCTACCTGTAGGTTTCGTGTGGTTTTGTTGAACACCTGCTTGTGTTTAGACTGTGGGTTTTGGTTCTGTTGCATGGTCTGGACTTAGCAGGATTCAATCAAGGAATAGTCTCATTTTGCTTTCATATTGTCCTCGTACACACTTTCCCATCCTTGGTAACATTTCAGGCAGATCACACGGTTTGTCTAACTTCTTCCCAGTGACTTTCCCTTATCACGTCAGTCTCACTTTCAGATATTAAAAGTATCAAAAATTAATATTTAAATTAACATCTAATTTGATACTTTCTTCCATCCCATCCCTTCCAACCTCCACCCCTGCCACCTCCGCCACATCTCCTCCCTGGCATGGCGCAGGTCAGACTCACATGTTTATGATCTGCAAAGTGGGAGGGAGTGTTCACTTTTCATCCTCCTCTCTCATTTTGCTTCTCCTTTTCATTTGTTCTTTGTTCTTTCTTGCCTCCTCCCCCACGCCCCCTGCTGCTTCTGCTTTCTTCAGGATCAGCTCACGGAGAAAACTGAGGAATGAAAGTCTAAAAATGGTTTTACTTGACTGATACTGTCGAATTGGACATCTGCACCCTCTGTCTGGCAGACACTCAAATGCTGGTGTTGGTACTCTTGGGGGGCACTAGCTGGTTCTTTGGAGGTATCCCTAGGTTTGATGAATAGTTAGGAGGAGTCACAGGAGTTGGCGCATAATCATACTCACAGCTATGATTTATTATAGCAAATGGATTCAGAACGAGATCAGCAAAGGGAAAAGACACATGGGAAAAGTATGAGGAAAACCAGGCACGAGCTTCTAAGGCTCCTTCCCAGTAGAGTCACAAAGGACAGGTTTAATTCTCTAGCAATGACTTTTGATGTGCGTGAAGTATTGTCAAGGAGAGAAGCTCATTAGAGACAACACAGCCAGAGTTTTTCTTGGGGGCTGATAGGTAGGCAGCCTATGCCTGGCACATACTAAAATTCAAAACTCCCAGAAGAAAAGCAGGTGTTCAGCATCAACCATATTGTTTGTGCAAACAGTGTAGGCACAGGGCACCATTCTTATCAGTTCTGGGAGTGGCAGAAAGATTCTAAGTTCCCCGAGAGTAGCCAAGGCTAGTAGTCAAGGGCTAACCTTGTAAGCAGGCCTTGCCAAGGGCGGCAGCTGAACCAGCTGTGCTAACTCTTTTCTGCACACACTCCCACCCCTTTCGAGGCCACTTGCATGCTGCACTGCTGACCAGGACTGTCTCACCAACATGGTAGGACTCTAACTCTCAGAATATGCTTCTAGCAGCATAATCTAGCTCCTTCCTCTTGGGAAACTGCAGCCCAGGCAGACTGTTTCTTGAGTGGCTCCCTTTTGTGGCATCCTCTTAACTGATAGAGACATTAGACAATGTCTCCTGAAGTTCCAGGGCACTCCTGCTGCAGGTCTCTAGCTCGGTGGGCACATCCAGCCAGCCTTCTGCTAGAGCAAGAGCCAGACAGTTTATTCTGTGCCCACGAAACTCTGAGAAATACTTCTCATGTCCTCCCAATAATTTCCTCACTACTCCGGTCCTCTGTTGGTCCTGGGGGTCTCTGAATTCCCTTCCTTGGCTTGAGAGAGGATCCCTCTCCCATATTCCGTAGCAGTCCAGCCATGTCCTACAGAGACACCCTCGACACATCTCTAGGCTGCTGTTACATGGAGATTGGAGGTGAGTTATGAGCGTACAAGTTCACAATGGGTTTGGCCACCTCTTAGCAAGCTCTTTGTTGACATGTCTAAGTTCTTTGTTGACTCTTTTCAGAATTTGCAGTACTTGTTCTTTTTTGTTCAGAGCTTTGGGCTTCTGCCAAAATTCTGAGAAACAGGAGAAGTCCCATTTAGCATCATGTCACTAGACTCTCATATCCATATCTTTAACTGTGTTCCCATTTCCACTGCTCTGGTTCAGACTAGATCATCCCCTAGTTTACCTGGACATCTGCAGGCCTTCTGTTTCTCCTACTTATGTTCAGTCTTCCAGACTGTCTCCAGCATTCTATTCCTAATATGATTTGATTTTGTAATTTGCCTGCTCAATCTCTCTGGCCACCCAGAGGCCACAGGAATGGCCACAAAACCCCTCATAGCCTGGCCTTACCTTTGCAGTCCCACGTCTGGACATTCCTAATTTCCTCCAAAACGCTTGCTTCCTGTGTGCTGAGCTCTTTCTTTCTCAGGACATTTGCTCATGCTATTTCCTTTGCTTGTCTATGTGAGGAACTTCTACTCACCCCTCAACAGCCCCAGATATAGTTACCTACTTACTTCCTGTGCTGTGCCTTCATAGCACTTTTTGCATCCCGGCTCTACCACTTACTCGCTGTGTGACCCTGGGCAAAAATGCCCAACCTCTGTGTGCGTCAGTTTTCCCATCTGTAAGATTGGGATAAAAATATGATCTACTTCATTGTGTTGTCAGGAAGACTACATTATGCAAGTTAATGTTACAAAGCATTGAGAATGTGCCTTCTAAAGTTCACATACTGCAATACTTGTTATATAAACATTTTATATAAATTTGTTATACAGCTATTAACTTTACATATTTCAGAGAGTCTGCTTACCCTCTCAAGACAAGCTTTGTGAGGGCAAGAAATCTTCCTTATCCATTTTTGCCCACCCAGTGGCAAGCATACTTAGAAGGGGCTCAGTAAAGGGCTATTGATGAAATACCACTGGCGACATGATATCATGTGTGAGATTTTCCTTAAAATAAACTAGGAGGAAGGGAAGTGAGTGAAGGTAGACGGAGCAAGACTGGATCATTGTTGAGGGTGTTTGATGGACAGTGGGAATTCACTGCGTTATTCTCCTTCTATAAATATTAGAATGTTCCATAATAAAAAAAAAGTTAACTAGCAAAAAGGAGGAAAAATAACTATTGAAAAACATTAGTGAATCAAAGCTAATGCTCTCCATTTCTATTATTCCCCATTTCTGTGCTTCCTTTTTAGAATTTAGCTTCAGCCCTAATTTGGGGAGAAAAGGAGAAAATAGGAGGATCAGGCAGTCAGAAATCTTTGCTTATCTTTTTATGAAATACTCTATTTCTCTTCACCCTGGAGCCGAAATTGCACTGCAAGACATTCAGAAATTTTCTTTCTTTGTGCAACAGGTCGCTTACTTATTTGAAATGAAAGAGCTGTCATTTGTGAGTCATTTATGAAACTTTTGTTGGGAATTGATGAGTATTTCTTTCTTTCATATTTGCTTTGAGTCACCCAGCTATCCTGGATCATCTCTGACAATAGCTAGAGTCATTTCAAAAGCTACTCGTTTCCTGATTTGCATTTTTTGCTGTCTGCGAAAGATGTGGCCTCTGGAAGGGGCAGTGCCATGCGACTGTAGTCTGTCCCTGGTGCTGGCAGCAGGCTGGCATGTCTGGCTGTAGGAGACCCCAGGTACTTCATGCCTTCCATCAAGTGTGAGAAAGGGCCACCTCACATGTCCAAATGGGGCTCGGTGTTGTCAGCTCCAGTGCAGCCGTGTAAGTAGGGGGTATTCTTCTACTTGCCTGGAAAATATCAATGAACTGCTGAGCAATGAACTAGCTATGAACACCTAGTAGAGGATGAGTTCAGCAGGGATAGAGGGGAAGTCAGTGAGCCGCTGCTGAGTGTCTAGTGGCCCTAAATGCATGCATTCCCTGTTGCAGCCTCACAATGGCTGTCCAGGAGGCATATTTAACCCCTGCATTGCAGGTAAGGACTGCTGCTCAGACAGGTTAGCAATGAATCTGAGATTAGAACCCAGGTCTGATTTCAGTGCCTGAGTCCTTTTTGTAATAATTCTTGCTGCTTCCTACAGATTTCTAGTATCTCAGAGGGAAAACAAGGGCTGTGCCCAGCATTACCGGAGGGGAGAGAGGGGGGGAGCAGATTGCCCAATTTAATTCAACCACACGGCTTCATTGTAATTACTCCTTCTTCTTACATACCAATAATTGCTAGTATTTAGTGTGTAACTGAAAGTGCCAGGCATTGTGCTTAGCAATTTATATAATCTATGCCATTTAATGCTCATAACAGCCCTAGGACATGGATGACATCACAATTTCTCATTTATTCAGGAGGACACTGAGGCACAGAGAAGGTAAGAAACTTGCCCAAGGTAACACAGCTAGTTTGGCCGGGGAAATTAACACAGTGTAGTCCGACCCTGTAGCCCAGTGCACCCGATGCCATAAGAATCAGTTTAAAGAAACAGGTAAGCTTTTACTACGCCACAGTGCTTCGCTCAGCAGCGGTCTTTTCTCTCCCTCCGCTCCCTCTTCCTCTCTCTTTCTCCTTCCCTCCCTTCTTTCCTTCCTTCTATTCGTTCTGTGCCATGCAGGCTCTGGGAATGGGAAATTGGAACTGAATGAGACAACGTTCTTAGTACCTGGGAGGATCTTAGGGTCTGGAACAAAGTATCATGTATGTGAAGGAAAGTGTGAGAGATGGGCCATACCACCCATCGGCAGAGCAGAGAGCACTTCACAGCAGCAAACGAGTCCAGAGGGGTTAAAAGACTTCCTGCCCTGAGAGGAAGATCTGAGATGTGCCGCTGTCCTTCTCATTCCAGTCACAGCTCTGTCCCTCTCCTTGGCATCTACCTGGAGTCCAGTGAGTTGAGTGGCTGCTCCCTGAGTTCTCGGGGTGCCCAGCGGAGGGAAGCTGCTGGCTGGCGCTCTAAGCTGCTTTTATATGACCATTTACCTTCTCGTTCTCTAGTTTAGGGTTTTGCTTGGTTTGTGCAGAAGCAGCTGCACTTTCCCTCATCTTTGCAATGGCACAGTCCTCAGAATACCAGGTCAGTACTTCGTCTTCCATTCTTTGTAGTAAATGTCACTACTTGTCGCCAGGTATTATTTTGTTTAGGGCATTTTTACAGCTAATGGAGGCTCTTGTTTAAATCACTTTTGTTTCGTTTTTGATCAGAGTCTTGGGGCACTGCCTGCCTCCCTCTCTCCCTCTCTCTTCCTCCCCCTCTGTCTCTCTCCTTCTTTTTTTAATACTCAGGTTTGAACCCAAATAGTTGCCTCTTCCATTCCTAATGGAAAAGGATTCTTAGAGATGGAGAATGTGGCAAGTATCATTGGGCTTTCTCAATCTGCAGTTGTCTTGGGACGTAAGCCTGTGAAATTGCATTGTGACCAGACTCGTAGCTTATTTAGCACCAGGAGCATCTGCCACCCATATGCCTGGAGGAGGATGGAGTCTCCTGGGACAAGAAGTTTCCAGGGATCCTCTAGCATCAACTGTGCCCCAGGGTGGGATTGGAAAGCCACTCCTCCACCCTGTGACTCAGGGCTCTGCTTTGCAACCCGGAGGCTTGCTTCGCTGCATCAGCCACATGCCTTCAGGAAAGCCCCTGCCCTCCCAGTTCAGCCTTGGGAAGGGATTAAGGTTTCTTGAACCTAATTTGACCTAAGTTGGCAATGTGGTAGGAGGCCCCTCTCTACAGAAAGAGGACATCTGGAAGACTCCTGCTCACCTGAGCCTGATGTCAGGGAGGCATTCACGGGAGCACAGCTGCTCCTCACACCTGCCCGGCCCGTGGCTCTGGGCTTCTGATTTCCAAGTCACTGCTCTCTCTCTTGCCCCTGGTCCTGCCCTGCTCACTTCTGCTCCAGCACAAGTCTTCCAGCTCCCAGAAGACAGGTTTGCTCCCATCTCTCCAGTGTCCCTGGCAACTCTGCACACCACCCTCCTCTCCTAGACCATCTCCTTTCGTAGAGAGGAAAAAATTTAATTTTGTCTTTTCTAATCTAAATCTTCCTGAGGGAGGCATGGGTAAGTCAGAATAATCCCATGGGTTTTCTCTTATTTTGTTAAAAACAAAAACAAAACAGAAAAAACTCAACCCATTGGGAAGATGGGTTTCATCACAGCCATCCTTTTGTTTTTTTAGAGATAGAGTCTCACTAAGTCACCCAGGCTGCAGTGCAGTGGCGTGATGATAGCTCACTGAAGCCTTGAATTCCTGGGCTCAAGCAATCCTCCTGCCTCAGCCTCCCGAGTAGCTGGGACTGCAGGTGTGCACCACCACACCCTGCTGATTTTTCTCATTTTTTTGTAGAGTAGGGGTCTCGATATATTGCCCAGGATGATCTCAAACTCCTAGCCTCAAGCAATCTTCCTGCCTCAGATGGGATTACAAGGCATGAGCTACTATGCCTAGCCACAGCCATCCTTAAACCACTCACTGACCCTGCTAACCCTTGGCCACGGCTCCTGGTTCTTGGATGGGGCACAGCCTTCCCAGCGCCTCCTGTCCCCACCTGGGAGGGAAGAAGAAACTTCAGAAATTGACGTTGAAGTGAAAAGTAAATATAAGGAAGGTAGGGAGAGGGCATCTTCTTTAAGATTGTGTTGTAATCATCACTGACTCTGTGCAGACTCCTACTGAGGCCTGCCTAACTGAAAAGAGCTCCGTCTTGTTTTCCTTTCAACTGTCTCCTTTTTCCAGCCAAACAACAGGCATCCCAACAGAGCCCAGTTACCAAAGGCAGGCACTGCTGTTTACTTGCCTTCTGAAGGACAGAACAGGGGAAAGAAAGCTTATGTTCCAACATCAAAGACTGAAGCTTTGTTTACTGAGATAATAAGCTTCTCTCAGGAAGGGACTGAGCAATTTATTTGCTGAATCTCTCCTCTAAAGCTAGAATAGTGCGCAGTGCTTAGTAGATGCTCAGTAAATAGCTTTTAAAGGACTTATACATAAATGTCAGGTACTTTTAATACTATCAGTACTAATAAACACTGTTGAGTGTCATCCTGTTAGTATTAACTAAAATTATGTAATAGTGTCATTAGGTAGATACTTTTGTTTCCATTTTAATTATAAAGAATCTGCAAGAGGTTAAGTAACCTGGTATGGAGCACAAAGCTAGAAAATGGCAGAGCAGGGATTTGAACCCAGGTCTGTCTTCATTTCCACCCTATGGTGGGTTTGGTGCACATCACTATGACAACTGCTACATGGCAACATGCAAATGGCTGAAACACAAAGAGAGTTACTGTTCACTTTACCTAGTAGAATTAAGAGGGTTCATAGAGGAAATACTATGTGATTCGCGATTTAGTGCTTGAATATCGAGCTATGTTCTGCATGGTGGAGACAGGAGAGCATTCCTGTGCAGCAGCACCGCGCCTGGCAAGGCAGAGCGTGAGCAGGGAGAAGCAGGACTGCACAGCTGGGATGTGGGGAAGAGGCTCAAAGTCTGGCAGCGAATAGGGTGGGGGAAGGTGAGCTCAGGGAGGTTGGCTGGAGCCAGAGTATAGGCGAGGCAGGATTCCATCTGACTAGGACAGCTTCCAGAAAATTCTATCACAAGCTAGATGCATGACTGGAAACACTCATTTGTCTTCCCAGAATTTGGCAGTGGAGAAAATCTTCCTGGGAAGAGTTTTACTGGAAGAGAAACCCTTACCCTTGCCACAAGTGTGGCGCATGTGTGACTTCCAGCAGGACACATTCTAGAGGAATGTTTTAGTTAAATTCCCTTAAGGAACTTAAAAAAAATGCAACCAACTGGACCCTTGTGAGATCTTTGGACTTCCTGCTATAAAAGTTCTGCCTTTGATGCTCTTGTCGTTAGTAGCGGCTGGGTGATGTACGTAATTTAAGGCACCCTTCTCTCATCTCTGAAGATTCAGAAACACCATGAAGGGGTGCTTTGAAATGTGAAGTCATAAACTTGACATTCCTAGAAACACATTTGGATTTACAGCATGCTGATCCACAGTGAGGCGATGGCTATGTTACAGGGGCTGCCCCTGTGCCTGTCATTGCCATTCGAGTAGATCTATGTCACTGTTCAGGATCACCAACCTCTACTGTACGTTCTCAAACCAGATGGCCATGGTGAGAAGTAAAGTCCATTGCCGTGAAATAGGACTTGAATTTGCTGGGAACGTGTGAGTCCACAGCGTATCAAAGGTCACTTAGAGACCCTCTAGGCCTAACCTTCATTTTACAGAGAAAGAAACCAGGATCGGGGAGGTCAAGTGTGTGTCCAGGGTCACACAGTAGCCCTGACCTGTCCTATGCCACAGTTACTCACCACATGTGGCTATTAAGTATTTGAAATGGAGCCAGTCTGATTTAAATTTGCTCTAAGTGTAAAATACACATGAGATTTCATTGACTTAGTATGAATATAAACTATAATATCTCACTAATATTTTTTATATGATTGTATGTTGAAATGATAACATTTCGGATACATTGGGTTAAATAAAACTTATTATTAAAATTAATATCGTCTATTTCTTTTTTACTTTTTTCATGTGGCTATTAGAAAACTTAAAGTGGGCATATACGGCTTATGTTATAGTTTTGTTGGACAGCCTTCTTCTTGGAGTAGAACACATGTCTCTTGACTTTGCTGTTAACCTGAAGGGGGTCACGGGGTATTGCCTGGGTTGGGGAGAGGCCAGAGGCAAGGAGGCCAGTTAGGAGGCTGCTGAAGCTGATGCGTCTGGCAGCGGCTACGGCACTCACTGTTTGTCATCTGAACGAGCTCCTGTGGCTCAGCTGGTCACCCCTCTCCTACCTCTCTCTCCCCCACCTCCTTTTCTAATTGTTCAGTGCTTTGAAGTTTGTTTTTGCTTTCTGTGCTCAGTCCCATTCATTGATCTGTTTGTACTGCCTTCCCGTCTTGTTTGATTTGCGGCTGGTCCCTCTGGTCTCTCTGCAGTTCCTCACCTTCTTTAAACAACCCTCCCCTCCTCTTCCCCACTGTGCTTTCACTTAGAGAGCAACAATTCCCTAACAGCACTTTACTTGGAAGTAACGTAGAATGACCACTTACTAAAGGAATGAAAACCTGTTTTTCACTCCCATCCTCACAATATCTTAATCCTAGCTGCCCAAATCTGGATTCCAAAAAATGCAGAGGAGTTTGTGGAATGGAAAGTCAGGCTGGTTATGGAAAACAGTTGTGAGGTTAAGTATTGAGTACCAAGCAATCTGTTCCACTGCTGGCTCCTGTTCCTTTCTGTAGCTCTTCTAGGCTCAATGTCACTGAATGTAAAATAGGAATTCTTCATTCATTCATTCATTTGATGAGGGCTTAGCAGGCATCTACAGTTTTCCAGGCACTGTGCTGGGCTCTGGAGCTACAAAGGTGCTCATGGCAGACACAGTCTTATAGCAGATAGAGGACAAAGTTGCAAATGGACGGAGCAGATGCAGCTGGTGGCTGTCAAGTCCCACAGACTTTAGTGGCCTCAGAAGGGTCTGGTGGCTCACCCCACCCCGACCTGTAAGAAGCTGCCGGTAGAAACAGGAATCAACAGAAACCTGGAGTCCTATGCTAGATTGGACACTAAATAACTTCATCCAGAGTTCCTGAGTTCAATTCAGAATGCTGAGGTCTGTTGCTTAGAATCAATTCCCTCTATCCTGTACTCTCTAACATGCCAGACAAAAGCCCATCCAGCTACTGGTCTCCTGGGCTAAGGTCACCTGTCTGGATTCATTGCTGCAAAAGCACATGCTTTCCCATTTTCCCTTACTTCACAGAATGTCCCCACCAGCTCTCCGTGGGATGTCCCTTTCACTGGGCAGCTCTCTGCACAATATCTCAGGATTGAGGAAAAAGATCCTCTCCTTCTCCCATGCCAGTATTCTGGCATTTGAAATAATCGCATTCCTCGCTTTTATTTATCATTTTACCACTCTGGTATGCATCCCAACATAATGTGCATTAATTTTGCCCTTTTTAAGCTCTAAATGAATGCAAGCATACTGTATGTATCCTTTTATATCTGCCTCAATACCCTGTTTCTGAGGTTCATTCATTTGTATTTCAGGTTCAGTATCTCTTATCTGAAATGCTGCGGATCAGAAGTGTTTTGGACTTTGGGTTTTGTTGAATTTCAGAATATGTGCATTGCGTACTTACCAGTTGAGCATCCCCAATCTGAAAATCCAAATTCTGAAATGTTCCAATGAATATTTCCTTTGAGCGCCCTGTCAGTGCTCAAAAGATTTCGGATTTTGTAGCATTTTGAATTTCGGATTTTTGGATTAGGATGGCCATTATTTTTTACTCTTTTGAAAATCTGGCCCCTTGCTTTGAGCCTGATGACCTCTGGTGACTTCTGTTGCACTGTCCTCACACCCAACACAGACACTGCCCTCGCCCTGGACGATGCTTTACAGACTCTTTCATTATGAAAAAGTTCAAACATACACAAATGTGACAGAACAGCTTAATAAATTCCCTGTACTCCTCACCCAACTCCACCAATTATCAATTTATGGCCAAACCGGTTGCCCCTATATCCTCATGGGGTCTTTCCTGCAATCATTTTAATGCAAATCCCTATCATCATATTCTTTCATATAAACATCTCAATATTTTTCTCAAAAAGTTAAGCATTCTTTTAAAAAGCATAATCCCAATATTATTATCATAGATTAAAATAAAAAAGTTACTTAATAAGTAAAAAAATCAAGCTAATATTAAAATTTTCTTTTTTAAAAAAATTCCCAGTTTTTTTGAATCAGGATAAAAATAAGATTTACAAATGCAATGCAATGCTTTGTATTTCTCTTAAGTAGTTTCAAATTATAAATTCCCATCCTGTATGCTCTTTTCTCTCCGTAGTCTGTCTTTCTCGTTCTTTTCATTTCTCTCACAATTTGATCTCTCTTTATCATTACAATTTATTCTTAAAGAAACCAGATCATTAGTCTCTGGAGGTCCTCATGGTTTGGATTTTCCTGCTATTTAACCTGTTCTGTTCCGTGTGTTTCCTTTAAATCGAAGGTTGATCTAGAACTTTATTCACATTTTAGCTTGATTTGTGTCAAGAATTTCCAAAAGTGACATTTCATATTTTCATCAGCGAGTTAATGTTGCCCGAGGTGTTAGCGGCCAATGAAAACCATCATCTAGAATGATCCATCGCCTGTTGTTGCAGTCTTTCACAAGGCGTTGCAAAGTGGCAGCGTTCTAATTCTACCATTCCTCTATTTAGCAGCTAAAATACTTCTGTAAAGAAACTTCTCCTCATCAAGTATTGGTGATAAGTTCTCACAGGAAAGGATGAATAAATTTTTGATCCTTTCTGGGTTTTTTGTTTTTGTTTTTGTTTTCTAAATAAATGAGATTGTTCTGCAACATACTCCAAAGGAGGAAGAGGGGGATTTGTTTTTTCTTTTAGCAACTTTATGGTTGCTAAACAAACCATTCACCTACTGAAGGACATCTGTATTGTCTGGGCTATTACAAATAAAACTGCTATACATCTGTGTACAAGTTTGTGTGAACCGAAGTCTTCATTCCTGTGGGATAAATGCCCAGAAATGTAATTGTTGGGTTGTGTGATAGTTATGTGTTTAGTTTTTAGTGAAACTTCTGAACTATTATCCAGAATAGCTGTAGCATTTTACACTCAAACCAGCAATGTATGAATGATGCAGTTTTTCTGCATCCTTGCCAGCATTTGATGTCACCATTTTGTATTGTAGACATTCTGATAGGTGTGCAGTGATATTTCATAATAGTTTTAATTTACATTTTCCTAACAGCTAGTGATATCAAATATCTTTCATGTGCTTATTTACAATCCTCTTTGGTGAAATGTTCTTTATAGATTTTAGATACTAGTCTTTTGTCAGCTGTGTTGTTTGAAAATATTTTCTGCTACTCTGTAGTTTCTTTTCATCTTCTTGACAGAGTCTTTCATACAGCCAAATTTTTAAATTTTGATGAAGTCTAATGTATCAATCTAATGTTCCTTTTATGATCATGCTTAGGGTCAAGTTTAAGAACTCTTTGCCTAGCTCTAGATACTGAAGGTTTTCTCCTATGTGTTTTACTAAAAGGCTTTATAGTTTTACATTTAAGCAGGTGACCCATTTGGAGTTATTTCTTGTAAAAGATGTGAAACATGCTATTCCTCTGGTCCTGAGGTCTCTGCCAGCCTTCTTCTTTCTACATTTCAGAGTATTCCTATGTTTATTTTATATATAATGTCCACAATTTTCAGTTGTGCCACTTCCTCAATGGTTAGTAATGAGAATTCTGCTATCATTTTAATAGTTTTTTTCCTATAGATAAAGTGTCATTTCTCTCTCAGTGCTTCCAAGATTTTTGCTTTGTCTTTAGTTTCCATTTGATAATTTTGGTTAAAATAATAGTTTTGGTCAATACTAAAGAAAAACACTTTAGGCATCATAGTAGGTAGCAAATCACTGACCCTACTGTCTGTTTTCCATTTCTAAATGCCTTTGCCCACTAGGAGTCAGAAACAGGTTCCTCTGGCCCAAACTAGACAGAGCCAAGTGAGCCCTTGGGGTGACATTTGCCCAGGCAACCTAAAGTAACTAAATTTTCTAGCGCAGAACAAGGAAGGACTCAGTTTCATCTTCCATTCCTCCATTCTTTCTTTTCTTCTTATATCACATAGAATGCATCCAAATTTAAGAAACTTTTTTCATAGGAAAAGATATTCTGGCTAGTCCAGACAAACCTCTTTTTCTCAGTATAGATCTTAATAATACTGTTTATTGTGTGATCACAATTATTCCTAATTATTACTGATATCATGTTTCTATTGAAAAATACATCCTATATTGCCAGAAGGAACACACACACACACACACACACACACACACACACACACACACACTGACTTAGAAACTAGTCAAGTAACCTTAGGCTTGTGTTTCAAAGACTAAAGAAAAAAATCTGGAAGTGTGACAGCTGATGTCCTCTCCCTCTTCTGCTCTGGGCTAAGAAGCGATCCTTTCTTGTAAGGCCAAATAAAGCCCTGTTCTGGCTATTTTAGGTGGCAGCCTGATTAGTGGGAGTTGATCCTTCTTATTGTGGCTCTGCCTAAGGCAGGGGCCAGCATTGGAAACATGATTTTAATTGTCGAAATATGAAATATAGACACTCACACAACCATAATCCCTACTCTCTTTGCCCCATCAAAAAATTGTTTTGTTGTCTGACATGTTTAATTAGACATTTAGGGTTGCGGGAGAGACCCTGGAAAACACACTCACTAATGATAGAAGGCTACTAAACCTCATCCTAAGGAAGATAGCTTTGGTGAATCCCCAGAGATTTGCACAAGGCTTCTAGGATGCCTAGACTGGGGACAAATAGGTGCTGAAATCTCATCTGCTTTTCAGCTGGATAAGGAGCTGGGTCCCCCAGAGGTGATTCCTTTGTCTAGTTGCACAAAGATACCTTTGGACCAGTAATTGCCTAAGTTATAGAAGTTTAGAAATTTCCCAGGGCAGAAGTGCTGGGAACAGTGGCATCGGTTTTGGGTCTTGGGATCAACAAAAGGCAGCTAGTGACCAGATAGGAGCACTATGGGGAAAGAACTAAGATGCCATTTTTGTTTTTGAATTATTACTAATTTTTTACACATGATACAGTGAATAGTTCTATTAATAGTTCTGGAGCTGGATGGAGCAAAAGGGATGCAATAAAATATTTAACTCTTGCTAAAAAGTAGACTTGGGCCAGGAGGAAAGGCTGCCTACTTGGGTGGAGTGGTTGGCAGTGACATCTGGAGACACAGTGATCAGATATTGTGTTTTTCAGCCCTGCTTCATCAACAAAATGAATATTTGTTCAAAAACACGATGAAAGGCAGGCAGCCCTTATCATCTTGATCTGATTTCTTCTAGTAGCATATTTTAAGTCTCTTGATGGTAAGGGATGTTGATAACTAATAATGGTTTATCAACCTCTTTATACACATACAAAACACTTGTGCCAACATAATTAAGTTATTTGTATGCACTGACAAAGTAGGTCTATTAGAGGTCATACTTTATATTAACACTGAATTTTAGTAGACAGTCACTTGAGTCTCTAGTTAAATTCCTGTTCCTTATTCCTAGCTGATATTTGGCAGCATATAAAATCACAATTGGATTTGAAAAAAATGTTTGTTTTTCTCTAGTATTTGATTCTGAGAACGTGTTAGACATAAGTCACATAGGTTATGCAAATTGATGTCAAGCAAAAATGAAGCTTCAGTCCTTATGAAAACCTCTTCTCTTTAAATTCTACCTTTATTTCAAATAAAGCCGACTTGATGCTCACAAATGAAAATTTTGCCACAAACCTGCAGACCATGCCAGAGACTGACTTCCATTCACTGACGCACCAACATATCTTAAATCTCCTATTAGGCTCAAAAATGGTGGGGAAACAAATTTTAAGCAAACAATGTTCAGACTCTACGTAAAAACTAAAGTTATTCTGAGATTCTTCATCCTGTTTATGAAAAACCTTGACATTGCTGTAACCAACTCAGGAATTCAAATATAAAAGTAAAATTCTACTCGTAATTATATGTGAGCTTTTCTTGTGGCTTTTTCTAAGAACCAAAAGAATTAAGATACTAGATAAAAAATTAAGGAGTAATTCAAAGGATGCCATTTATTTTTAAAAAACTGTGGCTGGTGTGTATGAAAAGAAGTATTGCTAGGCAGTTAGAAAGGTGCTGGTTCAAATCTCAGCTCTCCTACTTGCTGACTAATAAACAGGCTGCACTTTGAAGTTTATTTGTATAACAGCTTCATCACAATGTTTGTTTGAAGAGAAGGCTAAAAAATTTTTTTAAAAACTTCTGCAAGTACCTCATGCTGCCTCCATGTGTCTAAGAATAGAATGGTTGTGCTCACCACATTAGAACAATCCAGAGAGTTGAAAAAAGCCAATGGGTTTTATTAGTTGTTTTTTTTTCCCCCCTTAACTCTCCAGGTAATTCTAATTATTCAACCAGGTTAGAGAAGCACAGAAATAGATCATAAGCTCCCACTGAGTTTAGAATAAAATCTGAGCTGTTTACTGCAGAGTTTAAGGTGCTGCGTGATCTAGCCCCTTCCTATTTTTCCAGTCAGATCTCCTGTCATTCTCCCTCTCCAGCCACACAGGCCTCTATTTTTGTTTTTGTTTTTTTTTTTTTTTTTTTCACTTTTTTAAATTTCAGCCTATCACGGGGGTACAAATGTTTACGTTATATACATCGCCTTTGCCCCACCCGAGTCAGAGCTTCAAGCATGTCCGTCACCCTGAACGTGCCCAGCCTCGTCTGATCTCGGAAGCTAAGCAGGGTCGGGCCTGGTTAGTACTTGGAGGGCCTCCATTAAATCCTTAACCCCATCAAGATAGTTCTCACCTTAGGACCTTCGTGCTTGCTGTTCCTTCTCCCTGGATCGTGATTCTCCAGATTTTCACAGGCCTGATTCATTCTCAACAACGGAGCAGCATCTCCAAGATGTCATGGCCTCTGATGCACCTTCCGTGGCTGCCTGTCTGCGGTGCCTCCACCCTGGCCGCCATTCCCTCCTATTACCCTGTTTCAATTTCCTCACAGTCTACTTACTATCAGAAACCACCTTTTTATTTATTTGTTGTTTTGATATTTTATGTCTCTCCAGCCCCACTAGCATTTAAGAACCTCGAGAATAGGAATCTTATCCTTTTATTTATTTATTTTTCTTTTCATGCAGTATACCCAGCACTCCAAGGCAACGCCCAGTACCAATGGAGATTTATTAAATATTTGATGAATGCACTCAAGAGTAAAGGAAAGTTTTCTCTGCTATTTATTTATTTGTTTACCTTTAGGAACATTACATATGTCCTGGAATAATACATGCAACCTGCCTAGCATAACGTCTGGCACATGGTAGGTGCTCAAATCATGTTGGCTTCCCTTTATTATCCTGTTTTTGTCCTACCTTAAAGGAAAGCTCTTCAAAGCACAAAGTCATCAGAAATAGCAGTTGAACATAGGTTTTCATTTCTTTTATATAAATAGGTTGGGGTATAATTGCTGGGTAAAGTTGCATATATTTAAATTTTCATGAAATTGTCAAACAATTTTCAAACGTGGTGGTGTCACTTTACAGCCCTATCAGCAATGTAGAGGTTTCCAGTTGCTACAAATTCTCACCAGCATTTGTGAGAATATTTAATTTTAGCCATTGTGTGGGTATAATATGGTCTATCATTATTATTTAAGACTAACGAAACTGAACATTTTTCATGTCCTTATTAGCCATTCATAGATCCTCTCTTGTGAAGTGTTTTTTCAAATCTTTTGTCAATGTTTTATTCACATATTTTCTTATTGTTGACTCTTAGGTCTCTTTATTTCTTTTCTTTTGTTTTTCTCCTGCCCTTGGATCTTTATTTATTTTCTATATAATTCCTTTGTCAAATGTATTTGCCAGTACATGTCAATGCTTACAATATATTGACAATTTCAATATATTGACAAAGACTTTTCATTTTTTTAATGGTGTGTTTTGATGAGTTTTTTTATTTTTATGAGGTTGAACTGATCACCTTTTCTTTTATGTTTAGTCATTTTTACGTTGTGTCTAAGAAATCTGTGCTTACCCTAAGGCTGTGAAGATATTCTCCTATATTCCTTTTTTCCTGGAAACTTTTTGGTTTTAGCTTCTATGTCTTGCTTTATGATATATTGCAGACTAATTTTTGCATGTGATTTTATGTAGTAGCCCAAGTTTTTTTCCCCCATATGCTTATCCAGTTGATCATGCAGAGTTTTATAAAAAATATTTATTACAGCTTTATTCATTTCAGGATAAAAATGAAACCATCCCAATATCCATCAGCAGGAAAATGGAAGAACACATTGTGATTACTCTCACAATGGAATAGTTATCATCAGTACAAAAAATAACTACAGATAAATACAATTGCGTCGATGAAGCCCAAAAATGGACTGAAAGAAGCCAAATATAAAGGAATATGTACTGTTGGTTCTTTTTATATGAAACTTAAGAAAAGGCAAAGTTAATTTGTGGGGTAAAAATCAGTACAGTGATTTCCTATTGAGAGAGTGGGATTAATTGGAAGGGTATATAAAGGAACTTTCTGTTATGATGGAAATATTCTGTGTTTTGGTTGGGGTGGTGGCAATACATATGTGTAACATTTATCAAAACACATCAAATTATATGCTTAAGATCTGTGCATTTCACTGTGTGTAAATTTTATCTTAAAAATACCTAACAGTTGATAGTGACAGAGATAATGAACATAGACTGGACCATTACATGTAAGGATAAACTTCTCTAAATATTTCAGTAACCCAAGTTCTTCCCATAGTCACCTATGTTCATAATGATGAACACAGGAAGTCAAGAAATGGGGCCCGGTGTGGGGCTTACGCCTGTGATTCCAGCACTTTGGGAGGCTGAGGCAGGAGGATCACTTGAGCCCAGCTGTTTGAGGTTACAGTGAGCTATGACTGTGCCACTACACTCCAGCCCGGGTGACAGAGTAACACGCTGTCTCTAAAAAAGGAAAATAGTTAATTTTTCTCCAGAATTTTTTATTTTAATAGTTCATGTAATCTGCTTAAAATTTTTAAGATGTATAATATTTAAGAAGTTTTGAAATTTAAAGAGACATACTTTAATTAGGAGAATTGACATATAAGAAATCTCTCGTAACTGACAATGTGCAATATATTTATATAAATACATAAAAATTCATAGAACAAAGGCACATATGTATATGTATCTGCTTTAAGGTCACAGAGCAAAGCTACAAAAAGACTATATAATTATACTATAAAAGATTGATGTGCTTCCTTGGGGTTTATTGTCTTTTTTTTTTTTTCCTAATTAAATTGAAATACGTAATTCTAAAACCCCAGCTAGAATTTCACATTGACAATGGAATACTTGTGACAATAAATTTATAACTGCCTCGGGATTTTCCAGAACAATCCTTTTGAGCTTTTCAGGCTCTGACAGAGGAAGTGTGCAATCAACCAGCACTATTTCTGCCCCAGACTAGTCAGCGGAATCCTAAGCAGCTCTATTTTATGTTCCCTGATTCTGCACCTTGCTATTGAAGCTCAGACCTTCTTGTGTATTTATTACCCATGGCAGCCTTGCATTTCTGTCAGCATTCACTGGGGCTACCAGGAGGGGAAATACGGCTGTTCCTTGGTGCGGGAGGGGTGCGCAGGTTTTCCGGAAGCCTTTTTCTGGGTCATGAACAAGATTCAGAGTACTGGCATACTTCTCACTGTTTTATGGGGAATGAGTTATTAGACTACAGACAGAATTTGAGAATCCTATTTTGTCATTGGGGAATATTTATTTACCTCTTCTATTTCTATGTGTGAAGTTCCCATTGGTGCAGCTCTCCTGGGCTCTCTCAGTACATCACTGCTTCCTCAGGAAGAGTGTCTTTTCTGACTGGTGAGTTGGGAGAACAAAATGAGCATGGCTCAGTCCTTCTCATCATCTCCTAGCCACGTCACAAGCACAGTTTATCTGGCTCTGTCTTCGTGGGGTGACCTGCAGTTTTGAGAATTTGTTTTTTAATTCAGAAGAGTATTGACAAGCTAATTTGCCCAAGAACTAAAGCTATAACTTTTATCTTATATTTACACTTACCTTTCAATTGGATTTATATTCACGTGGGAGGAGAAGGTTGACACTTTCAAAACTGAACACTCTTATCTAGGAGCCGGGAGCTGCCACTTTCAATCTTCTCTCTCTTGTTTTGAAAACATTTGAGAACATGTGTCTCCTCATGAATTTTGCACTTGAATACAGCTGACTGCTGAGTGTCTAGAGAAAGGGAGAAATTTCATATGCCTGGTGGCCTGAACTTTTAGTATTGCTGTAGTACCTGTATTCTGAAAGCCTTCTAAATGTGCATGTAGTTTAAGTATTCAACTAGCTTCTCATTGACATCTTATTGTTATTACCTCCGTTATAATTTATTTTTTATTATATAGCTGGATAGTCATTAATAACTCCTATTAAATAGTAGTCTCACATCCCATTAATACTTTTAAATTGTTTTCCTTATTACTTTTCTAATGTTTGTGTTCATATTTTCCCCTTATTAGTGGTTATCTTCTGTAGAACAGACCCCGTGGCTGATTAATATGCCTGCGAGGAACTCATCAAATACTAGAAGGAATATATGCAAATGTCACTCTGTCATTGATGGCAGACTATATGAAGTATCAAAAAGGAGGTATAAACAAATTTCCCCAGGAGCAGAGTAAAGAAATATCACCTTTGTGACCATGGTTATGACCGCCCCCCCTCACCCACCTCAGACTGAATGTCAACTTTAGATGGCCAAAACAGAATTTAACCTTGATCTTGGATATGTGTCCTGCAGTAATAAAAGATTACTTTAGAAATTTGACTAGAAATAAGCAGATAATAAATAAGCACCTGCAAAGTCTGATGAAAGTCCCATATATTCCAAAATGTACCCCCCTTAGGCATGCCGTGGAACCATTCATTGGTGTAAGACACTGAAAGGTCATTAGCCTTACCATGAAAAACAGCCCAGTTGACAACACTGCATTACCTTGGGTTATCTATCTAGTCCTGGCCTGGCAGAAAGCAGAATATGAGGGAGTGCGTATGGACAGTTAGGTCTCTAGAGAAGGCCTAGAGAGCTCTTCACCAGAAGTGTTCTGGCAGGGACTGGATGACCACCTGCCATAGATACTGGCGAGGAGATAACCGACCTTGTAGAAAGCTGATAAGAGTGCATATCTCTGAAGACCCTTCCCACTCTGAAATTCTATGATTCTTTGATAAGAAGGTGTATGTAAAAACCTTTCCATGAAATAGTTGGATGTTTAGACTTTCTTGCCCTCCTTTTACAGTATTATTGATACTTATACCCTTTCACAGAGTCAATGTTGATTCAAAGAACAACCCACCATAGAGATCAGCCCTGCACACCTGTGTACTTCTAAACTGCAGAATCCCTACTCCTTTTCCAAGATGGTATTCTAGAATTCTGATTCATTTCTCCTGAATGTTTCATACAGAAGAATTGTTTTAATCTCATTCTCTTTGATTGGAGCCCCTATACTCTAATTACTGTAATAAAGTTTTTATTGTATTATGACATAGTTCAGAAGAAACAACTGTTTAAGGAAAAATATAATAAAAATTTATGTGTGCATTCTACTCTGCTTAAGTAAAACAGAACAGTACAGGTGATTTCTTTTCTCCTGAATATATTCCACTCTTCCCCTGCCCCCCAACACCTAGTCCTAACTACAACAAAATCTACTCCAAAAAGCCCAGTTTGTTTTCTTCTTTGGCACATAGCTATACTACATTTGTCAACTGTCTTTGCATGTAGCTGAATTCTGGTCAATAGAATGTGAATAAAATGAAGTATATAACTTGTTGATCTGATCCACAAAAACCTCTTGAGCAATCCTCCAATCTCTCCCCTTAGCTGGATGCATAGAGCAGGTCCTGAAGTTCTCGAGGAGGGAGAACTACAAAAAACAGTATCAGATCCCTGAATGAGTGTGTGGAGCAGTTTCTTACTACCAACTGCACTGGACTATAATGTGAGTAATAAACTTGTACTGACTCACTGACTAATACAGTGATTACTATTTCCATGCAGTTCTTTACACTTTTACCACATAAAAAAGAATCCCCAATCAATACATAATTTGCTTGTTTTCCAACTTAATATAAATAGTAACAAATTTCATGTGTTCTTTACCACCTTTTTTTTTTCACTTATCATTGCTTGTGAGATCCACCCAGGTTAGTAAGTGTTTTTCCTTCTAGGTGATTTTTGCTGCTGTAGAGTTCTCCATTATTAATATTATACAATTTGTGTATATATTTCTTTGTTGCTGGCTATTTAAATTGTATGAAATTTCTTGCTATTTATCAACAATGCTGCTATGAACATTCTTATATCCATTTCCTTGTTTATGCATACATAAAAAGGATATATACCTAATATATGTGTATATACATACCTAAGATACATAGTAAATTGGCTTTGCTGCATGAAACCATCTCAAAAATTAGTGACTTAACACAACAACCATTTATGTAGCTCACCATTCTGTGGGTTGGCTCTTTAGGTTAAGCTCAGGCTCGGCTGGTTTGAGCTGGGCTTTGCATGCATTGGTGATTCCTGCCATGGCATCTGGGGACTGAGTGACCTAAGATGCCTAATCTGGGATGGTTCATCTCTGTTCTACATGGTTTCTCTCTCATCTGCCAGCAGCCTGGCCCAGGGCTTATCCTCGGGATGGCAGGTTTCTGCAAGCAGAAAGAACGGAAACTCTAAGGTCTCTTGAGGCCCAGGCTCAGCACTGGCATAACACCACTTCTACCTTACACTCTTGGACAAAAATCACCAGACCAGGTCAGAATTGCAGAGTGGGAAAATAAACCCCACCTTTTGATGGGAGGATCCCAAAAGTGTCGCACTGATTTTTGCATTATATCACACCTATGATGCAATTTCTGGGTTGTAGATTGTGCACATGTTTAATCTTACTATTTTCGTAGAATCGTTTTTCAAAAGTGGTTGCATATCTTCTTGCTAAAAACAGCAGTACTGAGTACTGGTGAAGAGCAAGAGCTCTCGAGCACTACAGCCTGTCTGGAATCACAACAGTGCCAGCTACAACTGTGACTTTTGACAAATTTTTCCACATCTCTATCCCTTGCTTTTCTCATCTGTGAAGGTTCTTGCTTTCAAGACTGTATCCGACTTAGGCATACAAGACTTTATTGAAAGGCAATTGATTAACTCTCACAATCTATTAGAAGGCTACAGAATAAGGCTTGGCGTGTGGACAGAAACCAAGATGGGAAATGGATAAGTATGGCAATAAAGAACCCAGCCAAGGCCAGCTCTTGTGACAAGAGAACTCCCCAGGCAATGACCAACGCTATGGAGTCTAGAATCATGCTTAAGATCATTCCGTCTTTTGAATTAGCCTCTCCAGAAACAACTTCTTGAATTCAGTCCCTTCTTCAAACTTCCGTGTAACCCTACTTGACAGCCACCCCTACCTTCCACCCTGAATTCTCTGTTTCCTATGGAGGTACACAAATCTGAATTTAGCATATCAGAAATCTATGATGATTCTGTCTTTTAAGTTTTTTTTAAATTTTTTTTATTTCAGGAAATTATGGGGGTACAAACATTTTGGTTACATGTTATGGCTTTGCCACATCCCAACCATGATTTGAGACATGCCCTTCCCCCCCAACAATGCTCACCACGTCCATTAGTTGTGAGTTTACCCATGCACAACCCCCTACCCCCAAAGAATATTACTACCGTGTGAGCACCTTAGTGTTGATCAGTCAGTGCCAGTTGATGGCGAGTACATGTGGTGCCTATTCTTCCATTCTTGTGATACCTCACTTCGGAGGATAGGCTCAAGCTCTATCCAGAAAAATATAAGCGGTGCTAGATCACTGTCGTTTCTTATAATTGAGTAGTATTCCATTGTATACATATACCATATTTTATTAATCTGCTCATGGATTGATGGGCATTTAGGTTGTTTCCACATCCTTGCTATAGTGAATTGTGCTGCCATAAACATTTGAGTGCAGATGTCTTTATTATAGAATGACTTTTGTTCCTTTGGGTAGATGCCTAATAGTGGTATTGCTGGATCAAATGGTAGTTCTACTTGCAGCTCTTTGAGGTATCTCCAAATTGTCTTTTAAGTTTTAATTGGTATTTTACCCTCTTTCTATATCTTTTCCCATCAAAACTTGTTTTTTATGGGTCTCTTTCTATTGGATAAAAAGTCAGAGTAGAAAGGATACCTAGAAAGAAACCTAAACCACAAACAAACTTATGGCCAAAAAGGAAAAGCTATATGCCAATGGATATACAGCTTGCTAGTAGCAGAGCTGGAGATAAAATAGAAATAGAAAAAAAAAAAAAAAGAAACACACAGATAAAAAAGAATATAAACACCAAAGACTGACTAAATTTTCCTATTTCCTGTTTGCCAGATGGCCATCCTAGAATATTGTGTGTGTGTGTATACACATACATATCTATATGTGGATGTGTGTATATGTGTATAATATATATATATATATACACACACACACTGTTGATTGACAGGACTGCCCCATTTTTGTGAGAGAAGTTAAGACATTATGAGAAATAGTGCATGAATGTAGCTGGAAACCAGTTTGGAAAATGAATGCATCCAA
>RJWJ010015923.1:0-35357 GCA_004363605.1 Indri indri
TTTCAAAAACAGATCCTCTTTACTTATTCTTGTGGAAATAATATTTGAAGAGCTGCTAAATGTAACACAAGGTTTTGAAGTAGTGAATATGTAAGTAAGACACAAAGAAAGCACATGGGGACCCAGAGCACAAGGCCTGGAGTCAAATAGCCAGGTTGAAATCTTGGCTGTGCCACTATTTATTGGGTGACCCTAGCAAAGTGACTTAACTTTGCTTTACCCTGTCATACCTATCAAATAGAGAAAATGATGCATACCTCCCCCGAGGGTTTCATAAAGATTAAATGAGATAATACATGTAAAATACATATAATTACATGTAAAAACAAAAATCCAATTAATGTAAAAACCATACTTTCCTATGGGACTATTGAGGAAAGGCTTGATGAACTGAATTGCTAAAGAAGAGCCCTTCATGGATAAGCAAAGAGCTAAGGAAGTTTCTGAGGGGTAAAAGCTGGATATGAGTGAAGGCAGCTGAAGAAAAAGGATTGCCAAAGACTAAGAGATTTTGCTATGTCAGAAAAGTACTTGAAGAAGTAATGCCAAAAATTTTCAAAATTAGATTTAAAAAAAAATCAATCCACAAGTCCAAGAAGCATTTACAAAACAAAAAACAAAAAAAAACACCTACCAGATGCTATCATATAATGTTGAAATATTAAATCCCCACTCCCAATTGGGAACAAAGCATAAATGTTGTAGCTCACCATTTTTATACAGCATTGTACTGGAGGTCACAACCAAGGTAATAAGGCAAGAAAAATATACAAAAAATGTAAAAAGAAGAAAATGTAAAATAGTGTTTATTCATATACCACATGACTGCATACCTAGAATATTCCAATCAGGGGGTGGGGGAGACTATGAATTTAATAAATAAATTTAGCAAAGGCTCAAGACATAAGGTCAATATATTATACATATATATATACACGCACACAATGCTCATGGGTTGGAAGACTCTATATTGTAATATGTCCATTGTCCCAATTGATCTATAAGTTCAATGCACTTCCCATTAAAATCCCACAAGACTTTGTTGTAAAAATTTATAAGATAAAACTAAAACTTATATGGCAATGCAATGAACCTAGAGTAGACAAAATAATCTTGAGAAAAAACTAAGTTAAAGGATATATACTACCAGATTTTAAAACTTACTATAAAGCTATAGTAATTAGCAAAGTATGGTATGAACATAAATATAGACAAATGGATCACTTCAACTCAATAAAAAATTGAGAAATAGACTCACATATAAGGTCAATTGATTTATGAAAAAATGTACCAATACAATCAATGAGGGAAAGGAAAGACTTTTCAACAACTGCTGCTGGAACAAGTGGATATCCATATGAAAAAAAATGAGCCTTGATACTTTTCTCATATTACACACAAAAGCTATTCAAGATGAAATGCAGGCCCCAACATAAAAACTAAAACTAGAAAGTTACTAGAAGAAAACACAGGACAATATATTTTCAACATTGGATAAGCAAAGATTTGTTAGAAAATGCAAAAAAAAAAAAAATAACAATCAAATAAAAATTGATAAACTTGACTTCTGATTATCAAAAATTACTAGACTTGGGAGCAATATTTGTGACATATACACTGCAAAAAGATTCATATACAAAACATGAAAGGAACTACACAAATCAACAATAAAAAGACAAACAATCTTATAAAAATATCAAAAAACTTGAACAGACACTTTACAAAAGAGAATATACAATGGCCAATAAGCACATGAGAAGATGCTCAACCCTGTCAGCCAGGATGAAAATGCAAATTAAAACCAAAGTGATATACTACACACTCATTAAAATGAAAAATTTTAAAAGACTGACCATACCAATGGTCATTGCTAGTCACTGTATGTTGAAAAACAGTTCAGCAGTTTCTTATAAAGTTAAATACATATTGGGCTTATGACCCAGCAATTCCAGCCCTAGGTATTTACCCAAGAGAAATTAGTAACGTGTCCACAAAAAGACTTCTATGAGAATGTTTATTGGCACATGATTTATGTGAACAAAAGTTCTCTGAAAAGGAATTTGGAGGAGAGACTTTATTCCAGTGAACAGTTTACAAACCAGGGAAGACATTCAAATGTATGGGTGAGATTTGACTGACAGGAAAGAAGTGGATAAGACCCTCCTGTGTGAGTGGGAAGAAGAGAGAAGACAATGATATAAGCAAAAGGAGAAAAATATAAAAACACGCCTGTAATGTTTTCCTCCTCCTTTTCATAAGCAATCAAAAACTACAGAGCACTGAAAAAGATGTTTTTTAAAAAATCAGGCTTACGCCAACAGCAAATAGTAATGTCCCTGTGCATAGATTGGCAGCTGAGGGTATTTGGGCTGTTACCACCTCAAATCCCACCAGGAGTTGTGGTCTGCGGTGAGAGTGGAGAACTATCTTCTTTCCTAAGAGGAAAGAACTATCTTTGCAACCTGCATTGGCTCCTGAGATTTTTGTCTTGGCCTAATGTAACCTGGGGTTATTATCAATGTTTAAACTTTTAAGGAAAAACATCCATGCCCTTACACCTCAGACTTCATTTCCTCAGGAGTTTAGTTCTGTTGCCAAGTGTCCTGGGAGCTGACTTCAGGCCTCGCCAGTTCTGAGATGAATTCAGATGTTGCTGAGTTCTAAGATGGAGCGCAGGCCTCCCTTCACACTCCTGGCTCCAGGGAAATCCCAACCTCACAGGGATACTGTTCCAGGGGCTATAACTCTTATAGCTCCGAATTGCACTCACCCAGACTGCTGGAAAATAAACAGTGGTTCAACACACCAAAAGGGTTGATAATGGTTGGAAATAATAGAAAAAACCTTCCTCTATCTTTACATGTATCATAATACATGTATATAATATGTTATTATATAATATATAATAGATCAAGCATCTATTTTAACAATTTAAAAGAAATAAATGAAGGGTATATGTTGTGTAAGAAAAACCCAAAATTTCATAAACAAATTTTTCTAATACTTCATGGTGACGACTTGATTTTGTCACCTAGGAGCTTCTGTCCCTCCATCTTGGCCTTCTGTACCCGCTGTGTCATTGATTGGAGGGACAGGGCAGTGAGAGAAATATTTTCACTGCCTCTGCTTGGTCCAGGAGTTGGATTACAGTCACGTGGTTCTAGAACTGTGGAACCAGCGGATTTATATTTTTAGAGGCAACTGGCAAAGTATATATGGAAAAGAGGTCAAAAGTGATAGGGACAAAGCTTAGGCAACTTGTAGTCACTTCCTTTCCTGGTGTCATCTTACTTTGCAAGTATTAACTGTGTAAGCATTTCTTGTCTCCCTTTAGACCCAGGGAAATAAAGCAGGCAGTAATTAAGCAACTGATGTGAGTCAACCCAGCAAGTTCCTACCGATGGTTGAAAATTCAGCACCGCTAACTTCAAATCCATTTTCCTGCCTTGAACCACGGTCATTTCCTCTTTCATCACATGCACCTTGTTAGGGATTATGGAAGTGAACTTTCAGAATTCAAAATACATTTCCCAATAGTAGCATAGTCATTCACTGAAACTTTTATGAAAACAAATTACGTTGTTTTTTTTTTCTCATCCAAAGAAAAAATACTGACATTTTCTGTTTCCTTGCCTAGCAGTACCAATGGCTGCCTACCCCTAAGTGAATGCAGGCAATTTTCCAGAAATGTAGAGTGATATAACCTTAAGTGTTCCACTCTGTGCCAGGTGCTTCATTAGAGAGGCCAGACAGAGTCACAGTAAGGAAGTACATATCTATCTCATGACAACAAGCAGCAAGAGGATGGCCTTGGAAGGCCATTCATTGCCTTGAGACAAAACTATTCAATTCTTCCGTCTTCCCCTTGGCCTATCAACATCTGAACTCTGTGGACTCAGCTCAGACAGAAAGAATTACTGCAACATAGAAGAGAAACTCACACTCACCATTATGGCTTAGCTGGAGCTGGAAAGAAATAGCTCATAATGATGAGGAAATCAAAGGAATGCCAGCTTTTTTTTCCTGCCTTGGAGACATTGGAAAGGGACCAGAGAAGCAAGAGAAGTCAGAGGGGCAAACAGTAAAACATATTCCTGCCTTTCCTTTCCTTGGCCTGCAGGAGTGGGGATGTCAAACAGAGTGAGGGGAACCCCAAAGGCAAGGGCATCCCCACTAGGTTCCCATGTTGGCTTCTGGGAGTAGGTCAAAATACATTGTCTTACACTGAGAGGTCTGATTGGCATTCATGAGCTAACCTGGGTTCCTGCAGGGGATGAATATTGAATTGAGAGCTGGCCATGAGACCCACCCCCTGTGGTGGGACAAACTGACCTCGAAACAAAGGCTGGAATGAACCACTAGTCCAGGGAACTGGATGGAGAAATCACAGAAACCCCAGGGTCTGTGTCCTGTGAGAGCTGAAAGAAAGTTGAGTCATCACAAAGGGAGCACATGCAAGCCCAAAGAATGGATCACAATACTGGTCATAGACAGCAACTTGGGAGGCCACCAGAGCCTCCAACTGGATGACATCTTAGGGAAAAAAGTATAAGATGAAAGCAACCTTCGGAGACTGTTTTTATTCAAATGACACTATTTCCTGTAAAGATCATTTAAATTATTGTATCAGACTCAAGTTAAATGGTGTAAGAGTGTGACAGAAAAATCAAATTAGCTATTATTTTTTGAACAATTCATTACAGAAAAATCGAAGAAGCTCTATTCTCTCTGTGCAGCTGAGTTGTTTTGTATGTTAAAGTTTGTAAATATCTAGTGTAGTATGAGGTCTACTTCCTAATCTGTTGTCTTCCTAGAATACTAGTAATATTTCCCATATTATTATCTCATTTCTTCAAAAATCGCATAGGAAGGGTGTCTACACACCTTGGAACACCAGTGTTTAGAGCAGATCCAAACCTGAGAAGTACTGATGTGGTACACTTTACTGCCAGAACACAGGAATCTCACTAGTTTAAAAGGAAATGGAACAAAATGCAGATCATCACGTGGAAGACCCTACAGAACCACTTAACTCTCATTTTATTTCCATCTTTTTTGTAAAACAAAATTGTTATTTAACCTGGAAAAGTTTCAAAAGATATGATAATGTGTCCTAAATATGTTCAAATCTCCTTGCCAAGAAAAAATACCTTCTGAGATACAAAAGGAACCTACGCATGAGGGCATCTGACCACTGCCACTGATTTCTCAAGAATTTTGAAAAATGGTAAAACTGCAGAAAAACTAAATATGGTCACATGTAGAACAGATGTTCAAAAAGGAGAAAAAGGTTGATCCTGTAAACTAGAAGCTGGTGACCTTGCCATCAGTCCCAGACCAGAGTCTAGAATGGAGAGTTAGGGCTGGTCCATGCTCACTTAGCATAGGAAATGATGATCAGTTAAAACCAACACAGTCTTACTACAAACAAATCTTGCCATGCTGGCCTCCTTGCTCTCTGTGGCAGTGATGCTAGACTCATTAGAAGCAAACTTCAGAAATTTTGCACTTGAATTTTAGCTAGGAATTTGGCAAGGGCTTCATGATGGACAAGAGGAAACAATGTGAGTTGAATCACAATACCCTCAATTTGTAACTCGATCAGAGTGGTGATCAGTGCCAACCATGATGGAGGCTCTGGTGTGGACTGCAGGGCTCTGTCCTTGGCCTGGTTTTATTTTTTGAAATAATGACTTGAATGAGAGTAGTAATGGCAGCTGATAAAAACCATGGGTGGCGTGAAGCTTTAAGGGAATGGCTAATATATTCTGGGACAAGATCAAGACCCAGAAAGATTCCAGTAGGCAAAAAGTATGGGCAGCTCTAGCCCAATTTATATTTACCCAGTTCTGCCCTTTGACATTGGGTCCTCTATGTCCCCCTTCCAAGAAAGGTCAGCAAAAAAAAAACCTCACATCTGTACAGAAGACAGAATAGCATTGGGCTCAAGCATACCTACCTGCTTTGGAGTCAGACCTCTTTAGGCAAGTCTCTACTTGGGGGAGCCTCAGCCTATCCACAATGTGGAGCTAAGGTGGATGAGAGGATTAAATGAGATGCAAAAGATGCAAAGCATTTAGCACATTGTCTTGCCCATAACAAGTACTCAACAGATAATGACTATATATAGCTACATACACACAAGGTGGCTTAGCAGGAGCATGTGTGAAAAAGGCTTGTGGTTTTAATTGACTCCAAGTTCAACATGGGCCAGTGATCTGATGCGGCCTCCAAAAATAACTGATTAGACTTCAGCTGTCTTTAAAGAGCCATGGTAGGCTGAATAAGTGGAGTGACAATTCTTGCCAGATTCCACATGGACAGACCACAAGGGGAGCCCCATGTTCTGCTCCCAACAATTCACCATTAGCACAGACCTTAGTAAACTGAAACCCATGCAGCCAGGAGAGCCTAGGACAACAAGAGCACTTAAAACCATGGCCTAAGAAGAACTGGACTTGCTTAGTCTGGAAAGAAGAATACTTAAGGGCATCATGACAGCTGTTTCAAATATTTTTAGGACAGTCACATGGGAAAGGAATTCGTGTTCAATGTGGAGCTAAACTGGTATTAAAAAACTTTCTACGTAGGAAATGCCAGGGGTTTGGAAATGGCACTGATTGAAAGTATAAACCATAATAATGAAATAAGAGGTTTCACCGTACCTTGAGAAAGTCTAGTTTAGCCTTGAGTGATTTTTTGGTTATTAAGCACAGGGGACTAACTCTCTGAAAAAGCCCTTTTCAGAGACTTTGATCAGCCTTGCAATTAGGTACACATCATCACCATCCCATTTTCAGGGGAAGAAAATTAAATAAGGGAAAGGCACTTCAGTAATTTTTCCAGGTCTGAGGGGAGATTAGAACTCACCACTCCGTTTTTCTCACTCTTCACAGATCTGTCTGCTGAATCGATGGGCTATGATGCCCCTTATCTCAATCAGCAATCTCCTTGGAGTTATTAATACAGTGATGGTTTGGGATAACATCCCTCCCCACCACCCTGCTTCTGTTTAAGCTGTCTTAATATTAATACTCTTTATATTAAAAATCCAACTCCTTAGAAAGAAGAGTGTTGTGAAAGCATTTTGGTGGAGCGGTATGCAGCTCGCTACCCATGGAATCCACAGCAATACTTAGTGACTTCAGCTTCACTGTGCACGGTGTCTTGAACACCATCTCAAATTCTCATCTGTGCATTGCCCTAGGACTCCCTCTGTTTCAAAATAAGCTATATGTTTAAAAGAATCAGAATCGAGTAATTTATATTCTGGTCACAATATAAGGCTTTGATGGAACAGGCTCAGATTTCCCTCACCTGATCGCTGCATCTAAATGAGGAAAAATGGAATCCCATTCACAATGCAAATATTACAGAAAGCCAGAAATCATTCTGCCTTATAATCAAAACCAGAAAGCTGTTATTGTAGCTCTGCACCATTTCCAGAGGCTATTAATTCACTGCAGAAATCCCATTCTAAAATGAAAGCCAAGGCAGCATGACATTGTTTCTACTAAAGAACCACTTTGTCTTAGCGCGTCATTTCCAAAGTCATGGATGAAGCTGACTGACAATAACTGATTAATTTGGGTACTTTGTTCTGGTCACATATTTGTTTAGAAACAAAAAAATTAACTTCAGAGAGAGCAAGGCAGAAATTTAGTAATTAGGATGATGACTGCCTTGGTGACATTTATTAGAGATAGGAAATTAAAGTGTTTTCTTGAGTTAATATTATATTTTCTAATCACTGTGAACTTCTTAGGGGGACTCTAACACCATAACTGTTGATTCTGAATATTTAAAGCACTGTTTGAAGAGTTTCCTCCAAGGTTTTTGTTGTTGTTGTTGCTGTTTGTTTTTTCATTCTTCCAAAACACATGGGCAGCAAACTTCAAAGGATCCAACAGTGATTTTCAATTATATTTATTATTAGCTCCGTAATCAGCCAGCATATGCAAAAGAGCAAAGGCAGTAACTTGGACCACTTGGGGATTGGCATCAGCTTTCAAAATTACATTTGGCTCTTACAGAGGGTAACAGAATCAGTGAAGATTTTTATTCCAGTTCTTTGTTGTTTTGTTTCATTTCAGTTCTCTACCAATGGTTTGCCAAGTTTCAAACAGCATCATTGCCTTCACCCAAAGGTAAAAATCAAATCAAAATATTTTAGGGATTTTTTTTTAATGTTTTATGGGTCCTTATATTGCCAATCTATTTTTCTCTGTTATTTCTCTAGATTTTTTCCTTTAATTCTGGGATTCGTTTTAATACCTTGAATTATTAGATCATTAGATCACTGTTAGATCATTTCTAAAATTGTATAAAATTACACTGTCATGAATTTCAGTGATGCCAATTGCTATCGATATAGTAAAATGCAAAAAAAGTCTTGATAATTATAGGTAAATGATATCACCCTGAATTGAGAGTCCTAAGGCAATAGGATCAGTGAATCAGGAGATAACACGTTTTTTCAGGGTTTCAAGTGATTATTTCTAAGCATCATCTCTAATCTAACTGGAGATACCACTCTGTATCTCCAGTCCTCACACTTCAGCTCCATAGCCCCGTTATGGGTCAACTTCCCAAAGAGGGGCTGGACATTTATTCCAAGTAGAGGAGGATGTTGCATCATTACATCAATCAAATGCTCTGGAATTCAAAACAACTGTAATGACTTTATTCATGGTGGAATGGCATGTCCTTTAAAAACGAAGGCAGCATTGTCAGTAGGAGGAACAGAAACAGTCACACGGAAAAGACACAAGAGAGAAGGAGGATGTGTCTTGAGATTGGAGTGGAGAGGGGAGGTGTGATGTTGACACCCTACCCAGAGGAGGGCGGGTTTGGCTATTAATGCCTGTTTCTCTGTAGTCTCCCAGAAGAAAAAAACGCGTCCAGTAGTCAGCCTCTTACAGATGCTCTTTCACAACCTCCCCGTGATTTATAACTGCAGCCGGAGTGATTATCGCTGGACCAGGCCCAGGAACCACTCTCGAATTTGGCCATGGGGCGGCATCCAACTTTCACAGGCTAGTTACAAAATTCATGCAACATGGTGATCATTGCAGGCTTAGAGTGAGTTAGGCATATTGAAAAACACAATGTTGCAGGTTTTATTTGCCCTAAGGCAAATGCTCAGAGATGCCTGGAAGGTCAAGAGCCCCTCCCTTCTAGATGGCTGCCCTGACCATGGTTTCGCAGGCAACTTGTGCCTTCCGGTCTGTATAGATGCGTTGGGGGTATGTACTAGTGATGGCTTTTGGGGTCCTATTTTCCCCCTGGCCTCTTTATAATGTTTGAACATTATAATTTTGGAGCTTTAGTTCCTCATCTGATTTAATTCTTGGAATGTGATACTCAGTGTACACTAACTGCTGCAATGAGAACATTTTGAACATTCTCAATTTCAAGATGGTAGGGGCGAGGCCTTAGTCAGCAAAATACAGGCTAACATTTTCTCTTCCACTAAAATTGCGAAACATTATGAAGCGTGCTGACAAACAATTCATAGTGCTTTATAAGATATACAGGCTACTCTTGCAAAGTGTCCATCTCCTGCTTCATTGTGTCGTCACAGACCAGGATTTTACTGACTACAGGTAGCTACAGGTTGAGTGAGGAGAGCGATGTGCAGATAAAAATGAAGATGCAGAAACTCAGGCCAGCCAGGAGCCAGTGATTTTCCAGTCACGACTCAAAGCCCAGCAGAACCACAGAGAGAAACCAATCACTGCCAGTCCTTTGCTTTCTTTGTTTTCTTGTTTCACTGACGGCCAGGGAAAGAGCTTAGGTTCCCATGAAAGCGAGAGCAAAGGAAAAGGTCAAGTGAAAATTCTACCAGTTCAAGTAATTTATGACAATACAGAAAGGTACTTTGGAAAAAGACCATTGACAGTTTAGATCAACAAAAGTAGAAGGCGTTGCCAACAGGCATCTAGCCTTTGTTTCTCACACACACGCGCGCGCGCGCACACACACACAAAACTCACCATGACCTGCAAAAAGAAGGACCCTTTGAATCCAAGATCATCTTAACCAATAAACAGGTCCGATGACAACACAGCGCCCTCCTCACCACTACCACGTCCACTGAGATCCAAAAGCTGATGGAAACTAGACGAAGTCTGTGGATAAAATGAATTTAAAGATACAAGGATAAGGTATAAGGATATAAGATATAAGGACTGGTGAGTGCTTAATATTGGTGGTTTGCTGAGTTCTCTGAATAAAAAGGAAAATATAAAACTACAAATTTACACTGTTATTAATTGTCCCAAAATTCAGGCACTCTCTTATTCTCTTTCTCTCTCCCTCTTTCTCTCAAAAACATTGTTTTAAGCTTGACAAGAAAACCTGTTGTCTTAACATTTGTCCTTTTTTTATTTCAACTGCTTTAGCTTCCAAGGTTAACAATGCAATTTTAGGGCAGTGCCAAGTGGGAGGGTTATTCAATGTTTTAATTGTCTCTTGCATCTGAAAGCCACACTGAGTGAATCTGGCCTGACACAGTGGTGTTGAAATCCAACAGTTTCCTTGCAGTGGAGGGGAAAACAATTTTTTTTTTTAAGTTGCATACAAAGGCTGGTGTGATCAGTTCCACAATTATCATTGCAGAATCTTTCCCCATATAGAGACTGCCCTTTAATCCAAGGAAATTTCCATGTAAAAATGCCTATTTTTAAAAGAAAACAAAAGAAAAACCTGAAGATTTCATTCTCCCTAAGAATCTCACCCAAAACCGAACAAAACGTTAAAATAGTTCTTAAGTAAACACTTTTTTCAAGATCAGATAAAGCTTTACCAGACCAGGGAGATGTGAAGGAAAATATGTTAGACCATAATGAGACTTTCTAGGAATAAAAAAGGGATGTTGAATCTCCACTATGTACCTCTGATGCTCTTCTCTTACAGTAGGCCTTTGACTTGGGGCCTGTCACAGGCCCACCTGTCGCTGCTGGAAGAGTAATGTAGCCCCTGTTCCAGGACACAGTCTAACCAAGGCATAGTTTCTGCAGTCATAAAGTTTTTGTCCACAAGGGAGTGCAGATTGGCTAAGCCATCCACCCTGCCATGAACATCATAAACATCATGGACGATTTCTCTTTCCTAATATGCTTACATCCAATTTACCCCATTAACAAACATACCAGAGAATTAGAACAGAAACTTGAACCTACACGTGAACAATATGCTTACCTGGTATTCACGGACACATATTCACACACACACACATGAGCAAGATGTGTACGATCCTGGAAAGAATCGTGCTTTACAGTTTGCAGACAACTCCCCGGCTCATCCTAACAACTCTGAGGTAGACGGAGTGGGAAGATGTGCTGGTGGGGGGCGGGCGCAGCTACTATTACTTCCATCCTCTTAGGTGAACTGAAGGCTCAGACAAGGAAAAGTGATTTTTTCCGGGGTCTCTGAGCTGGTAAATGATGGAGCCAGAACTGCAAATTGGGTCTTCAGGCCCTTAGTCCAGTTACCTTAAACCTCTATCCCTAATTTTGACTTTCTCTATAGCCTCTAATCCTTTGGGAGTTTTCTCCCTTAGAACTAATTGAGTAGACAGATTTGAAGGAGTCCATGGATTATGCACCTAGAATTTGAGACAACCCACACCACAAAGTGATGTGAAAAAGAAAAGATTTGTGTTCCGCTCCCTGCGCCCAACCCCACAGCAAGGTCATGGAATTCTCCCTTTTCTCTAAGCTGAGGTTAGCTGGGCCTCTTGTGGGTCACAAACTCTGTTTTCTTCCTCCAAGATAAAGTTTGAAGCAACTGCTGGATGCTGAAGAGCTTAAGGAAAGAATCAATCAGCCACCAAAAGGAAATGGAAACTCCACCCCAACTCTGGTGTGTTGATGTATTCAGTCCCCAAAAGTTCTTCAACCCATACGCTGAGTTTCCTATATATAGGACAGCATGACTCTTACCCACAAGGAATTTTTAGGACAGAGAGAATATTTAGGTCCAAGGACAGAACCACCTCTGAAAGAGTTAAGTCTGTTCTGAGAGCGGAGGACACCACGCTGATCATGCAGCGGTGTATCTGAAAGCAGCAAGCTCTTGCGTGAATTTCTGAGGGTTAGCCTCAGCTGTGAGCTCATATCTAACTCCTTCTTCAGCTTCAAGCGTTACACACAGAAGCAAGACGCTGGGAGCCATTTCCCCTCCCTCTTCCCCACCTGCTCTTCGATGCAGTAGCTTATCTGCGGGAGCCGCCCCTGGCAGCAGGACTCTCTGCATAGACCCCCTCTGTGGCGGAAGGCAGAGGAGAGTCATCCTTTGGGCATCTTTCACACTGTGTTTTTCAAACTGGCACTCCTGGGGGAAGATGAAACATTGATTAGCTTTCCAAAGTAGAGCTGGCAATGAGGGATACCAAGAGGCCACAGTGTAAGCGATGCCTTGCTGTGAGGAATCTCTCGGCCTGGTTAGCATGACAGCCCCAGATGCCCAACTCCTATGTCAGCGTCTCCCACGGCAATGGCTTAAGAGTGTCCACGGGGCTCTTGAGGCACAGGAAATTATAACTGGATGGTGTTGTCTGACCATTTGGGTAGCTACATATTTATATGTACAAGTACGAAAAAAATCTAACAACAACAAAAGCTATGCCAACCTCTAACAATCAGGTCAGTTCTAATATGATTGTGAGGATGTTAGACACAAATTGTGACATATAATTTGGACAAAGCTCTGGGATGGAAGTCTGATTTTGTAATTTTGGGGGGCTCGTGTGTCAGATTTACCCCTGAGATGACTTCCTTCTTAATAAGGAAAAGCAAGCCAGCGATGCTCTCCTGCTGTGTGCTTCGGAAGGCAGTGGGAGCCATAAAGATCCCCTTAGGAGCTACACACTTGCCCATAATATAGGAAAACTGTATTGAAATTGGGTATATAAGGCATAATATATAACATAAATTTATATTTGTAAAAGCTGTTTACATTTCCAAGCACTGTTACATTCATTGTGCAGTAACTAGAGAAAGTTTGATAAAGTTTGAAAAAGTTACAAAATCAGACTTCCATCCAACACCACCCAATTATAATTTCCTGTGAACAATAATAGTCTTTAAATTTGTTTGCATGTTGCCCCCAGGACAGATGATTTGGTTGTCCATAAACATTAGATCCTGAGAAATCCTCTTGATTATGGGACCAGCTTATGATATTTTGGCCAAGATTTAGCACATAGCTAGTTTTATGCAGACCTATTTAGATGTTGTAACTAAATGATTTGCTTCTCTGTTAAGAGGAAAAATTCACAGTGTATTAAGCTGATTAAAAGACAAGTAGAAATATCCTGACATTTAGGGTAGAGAATTCATGCAGAAAATACATCATCAGTGAAGTTGTGGCTGCTGTTTTGCTAACAAGGGGTGGAATGTGTGCTCGGAATGATCATACCACAGTAGAGACCACCCGACATGAAGACAGAGCCCCTCAGGAGGAGGCAGAAAGGACTTTATTTTTTACTGGCTGAAGCACTTGCATATGCAATGGAATTTCCTCTTAATTTACTATGCAACATCATTTTCTCTATATGCTATTTCTTCTGCCAAATCATTTATTCTTTGTGTAGCTTTGTCTTGGAAGGCAGTTCTCAGGTTTCCAAAATTGTATGTACACATGGATTGATATTTACAAACAGCCATGCCCAGTTCTCCTCCACATTGAGTCCCACCTCCAGAGTCCTTGCCAAGAGAGTTACTGTTAACAATTAAAGAAAAAGGAATAGAGATTTTAGAGTCTGTCGTCTCAGGATTGAGAGAGAAAGGACAATGTGTGTTGCAGGTCAGGCTCCCAGGAAGCACGTCGAGGTGGAGACCGGGGCACAGTAAATTCATGGGGGAGGGAGAGAAGCAGGATTGGGCAATGGGGTATGCTGGGCTGTGATGCAGCCACAACAGAGGCCTCAACCAACCTCACAGGGGAGCTCTGGAGCTTTTCTGGAGCTGCAAGGTGGTCCCCAATTGGGACAAAGAGGCCAGGATTTTATACTCTTGTATACCGCTGTTTCAACCAGTCATGGGATGCAGGCTGCCCCATGGAATTAGGGTGTAGCCTTGGGTTAGGAAGCCATCTTCAGTTTAGGCAGTCACTGGTTTGGGGGCTCAGCTGTGAGCTATGGACAAGCAACACTCCCAGCAGCTGCAGGAATGAGTGCTTCAGCCCCAGAGTGGTGGTGAGCAGCACTGACTGCTGGGAGCTAATCCCACTCACCTTCCTTGGTCAAAGTCTCCTTCTGCCTAATTGGCAGTTCCCTTTTGCTCTGTTACTTAGCTAGGAATGTGACCAAGTGGAGGTCTGTGAGAAAATATTCTCTCTCTTTTTAAACTATGCAAGAATTTCCTAAGAGTATCACTGTAAAAGGCAGGTGAGCTTTGTGTGTTCAAAATATAACTTGACTTACCAAATGCAACTGCATAAAGAGAACATTCCCAGGGATGCCCCTCTCCCCAGTTGCATAAGGGTGAATGTACACTTATATGTACCCGGACTGTGCACTGTTGACAGTGGTCTCCCCCAGGGGATTTTAGCTTCCACTCAGGTCAAGGTTTGCCCTTCTCCAGAAACAACCCATGGTCTGGCCCTTGGAAAATTACCACTCCTGAATGAATGAAATATTAGGATTTATAAACTTGAAAACTCACCTTTTTTTTTTTTTTAAGCTATTGTTGAAAAATCTCATTTTTCTACCTTAAGAAATAAAAGCCTAGAAGGCCTTTTCTTCAGAGGCAGCCTGGGGTTATGATATGAATGTGGCTTTGGAGTCAGAAACCTGGTTTCCAAACCTGGCTCTCCTGTCTATTAGCTCTGTGACCGCAAAGCCAATCCTTTATCCTCTCTGGGTCCCAGTTTCCTTGACTTGTCAGATGAGGTGTTATGGAAATTGGGTTACTAGACATGGAAATGCTTTGTAAATTATAATGCACAGTGAAAATGTCTTGTTACACAAGGTTAGAGCTGGAAGGAAGCTTAGCAATTATCTTGGCAAGTTCTTCAATGGCCAAATGACCAACTGGAGTCCTACGGAGGTCAGAGGACTTGCCTAAAATGGCCCATCTGGTTAGTAGCAGAGCCAGGGCCAGCATTCGGCCCTCCTGACTCCCAGGCTAGTACTTTTCCACAACACATTAGGCATTCTGCTGCTAATGCCTCTGCCACCCCCACAGTTTCTCTCGCTGCAGCAATGAGGAGACGCTGTGTGTTACTCACTCCCATAGATCTGTGGCAAGGATTACAAAATGGCATCATGTTTGCCAAAGCTTTGAGCTGGTAATCTGGAAGCAAGACACTCTTCCGATCTGAAGAACTATTATTCAAAAACTGTTACCGACATCATTATGCTAAAATCCATCTTGGGCTACAGCAAAGAGGAGAAGAGGAGCTCATCTTGTCTTGGTAATAGAATTCCTGAGCATGCACACCCATCCGTGCATGCGTAGGGAGTCGCAGAGGAGACAGGGGAAGAGGGGAAGGGAAAGAGAAAGAGAGCCTCTTGAAAAAGCAAATTTCGGTACTGTATTTTATATTATTTCCTGTCCTACTTATTTAATAAGTCTAAATTGAGAGTTTTGTAATTCTCTTACATCAGTGGATAAGCTCTCTGCATCCTGAAGTCCTACAGGGCCTGCACTTTTTATGCCTTTCTGTAGGCATTCATTTCCAAAATTTCATTACCATCCCACATGTGAGTCATTCACTCCCATGCAGCTCACTTAAAACATCCAGCACTCTCTGGGGGACAGAAGGAGAAGCCCAGAAGAGGCCGAGCTTACGCACTTGGTATGTCAAGGACTCGTCAAAGTGAGATGGGGGAGGAGGCCCAGCAGGGCTCCCTGGGATGCAGCCCACAGAAATGTGGCAGCCTCTGTTCCCCACCTGCCTCCCCCTCCCTCCCCAGGAGTGCGCCCTTCCATTTTGCTGTGTGCTTCATGCGTGGAGAGTTGGGGGCAGGACAGTCAATGAGAGAACACAGATGAGAAAAATTCCTTTAGCAGGAAAATAAAATAAAACAAGCTGAATATTGTTGAGACGCAGTCACACAGGCCATGCATGTGCAAGCGCCTCTGATGAGGAAATCAGAAGATCCAGGTCGAGACTTGGCTTGTTATTAACTGCTCATGTGATGTGGGCAAGTTATTTAACCTTCCTGGGGCCTCAGCATCCTCCGTTATCAAATGAGGCTGTGTCTATTTGTACATATCATCCGAGGAATTCAAATGGAACTGAATTTCCAGAGCAAACCCATTAAGTGTTTGCACAAAAAGCATCCACGTCTACAGTCCCCCTCTCCTTTCTGCATAAAGACGTGTGACATGCCACCCCAAAATACACACAGAGATACCACTAAAGGAGCAGGAGTGGGAAGGAAGTCTAATGAGCGATTTCTGTAAATCGGACCCACCACCACCCTTATCTTCTCTCTGAATTTGAATTTCTGACTCCTGGTTGGCCCCATGTAACAGACAGCTACAGGGCAGCTCTTTGCCTGTTAGATATTCAACGGAATGACTGGGCTCTCGAGGAGAGTACTGACCACAGAGCAGCAGGCTTGCATGCCAGCGAAAATGAAAAGGGATGAGGGGACACAGGGAGAAGCACCAGTTAGGAGAAGCACTTAGGGTTGGTAGCGATCAGGAACCTAGCGGGAAACAGAGTGCACTTACCCGAGGATGATCCAAGGGGAGACCATTTGTAAAAGTGCACCTGGGTCTTAGGGAAACCGCAAGGAGGAGTGCAGCATCCCAGGTCGAGAAACAGTGGAGCTGTTACCACCCCGGAAGCTGACGGAGAGAGGGGAAGGAGCAGTTACTAGAACTCTAGAGAATTGTGAGAAGAAGCACAATGAAACAGAAGAGGTGGCCTTTGGTCCAGAGAAACAGCAAGCTGAGGCCACCTCACAGGGAGGAAGCAGGGAACCAGTACCCCGTCTCCATCTCCTTCCTCTCTCTGAGCCACTGCTGGGGCCCCTCCATTGGCCAAGACCAAACAGAGCCCATTTATGTGGTCCAAGCAGTCAGCCTCCTGGCCAGAGAGCAGGGTAGGGAGAGAAATTCCAGAGGAGCGAAACAGGATATACCCCACTCCGAAAAAAAGATGCCCAGTTTGCAATGCACCAGGATTTGAGTATTAGCATCTTTTCCCTCCCTTTCTTTCCAATCACTGTAGAAAATAAAAATGCACTGGATAAAATCAATCAAGAAAACCTTCCTGAAAGTAGCTCTAAAGCTATATTTTAAGAAAGAAGGGGATATGGCTAGGGAATGGTTGGGAAGAGATTATTGATGTTGCTATCATCTTCCACATAGTTTTTGTTGTATGTGAAGGCCAGTGTCCAAAAGGCAGTAAAGCCAAAAGGAAAAGACAAAGTAGCCCTACATTTCAGGAAGCTGTTTTCCTGTGCCCAGAACCACAGCTATTTGAAGGAAATTTGTCAGTCTGCTGGGGAAGAGAGGATGGGCAAATCCTACTTCACCACCTGTGGGACCAAACATTTTCTTGAAGTACTGACTCTAGAATCACATGGCCTGGGTATGTCTGAATCCTGGCTCTGCTACTTAATAGCTGAGTGACCTTGGGTCAAATTCTGTAAGCCTTAGCTTTATTATTTGGCAATTGGGAAAATTGGGAACACAATACCTCCCCCCCCCACCCCCGGGTTGTGTCTTTTTGTTTTGTTTTGTTTTGTTTTATTATTTTATTTTTTGAGGCAGAGTCTCACTCTGTCATCTGGGCTAGAGTGCAGTGGAGTCATCATAGCTCACTGCAACCTCAAACTCCTGGGCTCAAGCAATCCTCCTGCCTCAGCCTCCCGAGCAGCTGGGACTACAGGCGCACACCATGATGCCAGGCTAATTTTTTCTGTCTTTAGTAGGAACAGGCTCTCGCTCTTGCTCATTCTGGTCTCGAACTCCTGACTTCAAGCAATCCTTCTGCCTCGACCTGTCAGAGTGCTAAGATTACGGGTGTGAGCCACCACACTTGGCCCCCCCAGTATTGTATTGAAGATTAAAGAAATAATGTTTCCATATTAGTAAAAGATCTTTCGTTGCAAATTTCAATGGTTGTGACAGAGGTAGCATTTAAAATTTAAATTTCTTTCCCTTGAAGATCTTTGGCAAACCATTAGCTATTAGTGTTAAAATTTTTTATTTATTCTATTTCTCTCATTTGATTATAAATTCATGAAGAGAGGGACCATTGTATTTCCCTCTCTCCCTACATCTTCACTCTTTAATGCTTTGTAAACAGTAGGTGCCCAACAGAGATGGCCTACTCACTAAAACTCACTAATCTGTATTGATATGAAAGCTACTGTGAGCAAAATGTGCCCTCATTTGCTTTCCTCAAAACTTCAAAATGGGCCAGGCGCGTAATCCTAGCACTCTGGGAGGCAGAAGTAGGAGGATCACTTGAGGTCAGGAGTTCGAGACCTGGTCTCTACTAAAAATAGAAAAAATTAGCTGGGTGTGGTAGCACACACCTGTAATCCTAGCTACTCAGGAGGCTGAGGCAGGAGGATCACTTGAGTCTAGGAGTTTGAGGTTACAGTGAGCTAAGCTGACATCATGGCACTCTAGCCTAGGTGACAGAACGAGTCTGTCTCAAAAAAAAAAAAACAAAAACCTAAAAATGCTCAAAATCAGCATTTGTTCAATGAGCTGGAAGTTTATAATACACAAAGAAAATTCCTCAACATTTCAATTTGAAGAAAAATATTTAATTTATCATATCCAACCCTGCCCCACACTTCAAAATTATTGAAAGTGGTTTATAATAAATGTCTGCTGCCAATTCTGATCAAGTGATAGGAGCTGCCTGGCAGTATGTAGAAAGGTTTGAGAAAGAGACTGGCGCAGAAAATGCTGTCATCTCCTATTAATATCTGTGATGAAAACAGGATGGGCAAGTGGTGGCATGTTAGTTACGTAGCTGGCGTTCCTGGACCATAGTCAGAAAATGAAATAAATATCAAAAATCAGCATCTTTCTGGACAAAACTACGATCAATTGAAGTGGGAATGAGACATGATATTGTAACTGTGTCTTCAGTTTAGAAATGATTTAAGGATTAAGGTAGATTATGTCAGAGGAAGATATATTTATATAAATATTGCCTTACTATTTTAGGTGTTATCAATATCATTGTGATTATTTAAACGATAATAGAACGAGAAGTGATTTTCAAGATTGCAGTTAGGCAATTTGTTACCTATCCTTTAAAGTCATGAGTTTCTAAATCTAACATTTAGGTGTTGATTGTGCATAAATTAGGCTTAGGTTAAACGGAACAGAAAATTCACATGAAAGGATTTTAAACAAGATAGAGTACCCATAGAGTACCAAGGCAGACAATCCAAGGCTGGTATGGAACTCCACAGTCACCGGGAACCTAGTCATCTTCTATGTTTGTTCTCGACTTTCCTTAGCAAAATGCTTCTATCCTCAAAGCTACCTCATCATCCAAGATAGCTGCTGGAACTCCAACCATCGTGTCTGCATTCTAACCAGGAAGAAAAAGGAAGAAGAAAATGGCAAATAGATGTATTTTCCAGCTGAGTCAACCCCATTTTAAATAGTTTTCCCAGAAGCACCATTCAATGACCATTGAGTGGTCGCCTCAAACAGCAAGGGAATTTGGGAACTGCTGTCTCTCAGCAGAGTACATTGCCATCCAGAGAGGGGAGAATGGGTGTTTTGCAGGCAGGCAACTAAAGGTCTTTGACATGCTTTACCTATTAGAAACATGCTACCAGTAAGTACACAGTGATCCCACTAGACCATCTGCTGCATGAAAGCAGAGACCATGTCTATTTTGTTCATTGTAGACCCCATCCCCACTCCCACCCAGTTCCCCACCAACTGCAGGAAATACAGAGTAAATAACTGGCCCAAGGTTACACAATAAGTAAGTGGCTGAATCAGAATTAGAGCCCTGGTCTGACCAAAGCCCATATTCCTTCCACTATGCTTTGAGGCCTATACAAAGAGGTAAATGGCAGAACTAGGAGAGTAACTGGAGACTTGGGTTTGAGGCTAAACAGTAACAGTCCTGAATGGCTTTCCACCAGCACTTTCAAAGATCCCATGAGGGATAGCGTGAAGAGAGGAGAAAAATGGAAGAACTTTGCATAAATCCAGTTAATCCCAAAAGGCTTGAACCAAGACATTGTCGGTGAGGCTAGAGGGAAGAGGATGAATTGGAGAGATGTTTCAGGATCCACAGGACAGAGGCCATTCGTTTGCCGTAGGGAGAGGGAGGTAGAAGGGCTCACAGGTTTCTAGTTGACGCAGTAGTATGGATTAAGATGGCTTCCGTAGTAACTAATAAGGGCGACACCAGTTTTTACACAAAGATGCAAAGAGCGTTTTCCCACAGCGAAAATACAAAAGGAAAACCGGTGAAATAACCCAATTCAGCCAGCACACTGAAAGAATGAGCTTGTTTTTAACATCTTCTGATTGTCTCATGTGTAATCCTCAGTCTTTTTGTAAAATTGTTTCTCTTACAAGCTGAGCAACTAGAAAAAAAGAATAAGTGAGAACAAACCATCTAGGAACAAATTCACTTTTCCCTGAGTTCCCACTAACAGGGGTATGAGGCGTTGCCCACACCGGATGGCCCTAGGAATTGCCCTAGAACACATCCTCTTTGAAAATTAAAGCCAATATAACACTTCTAAAGGAGTCTTTTTAAAACCTGGAGACTTAAATGTTTCTAATCCTCTCTTCTGGTTATAATTATCAGGTTTTTTCCTTGAGCACAACAAAGCTGCAGAGAACAACTGTATTTAGAATAGAACATGCCGGTTGTCTACACAATCCAGAAGCCATGCAAAGTTAAGAGGGCAAAACATGGAATATTAGAGGCCTGAATTATTCCACTAAAGTCTGATGTCCTTGTGTGGCTCCTAGCACTCAATTATCTGAACAGCTCAAAATTCACCAGATTTTATTTTGCTAACAATTATTTGGCTAGCATTTTTCTTTCTATTACCACTTTATGGCTGTTTTACAAAGTTTTTGAAATAGGAACAAATTTGATTTATGGAGTAGAACATAACAGCTAGTTGATCTAATTATGGGGCAGAAATTCATCTGGGAAAGTTTAAGGGAAATTTCCATTGTCAATTAGTTTTTGAAAACAAAGAAAATTCAAACTGTCCAATATAAAGCTATACATAGTAAGCCAAGAAAGAATATTTTAGGACCAGCCATATTTTCTTTGTTTATATACCACTCTCTTCCCATCTTGCTGTTAAAATATTTCAAAAATATTTTATTTTCTATTTATTTCCCAAATTAAGTTACAACCCGATGGATTAGTTGTATTAAAAAGTTACAAAGAATTGAGGGGGAAAAAATCTAATAATATTGGAAATAGTAAAATATACCAAGTGAAATAGTAGACAAGTAGAAAGCGAGTGAAATACCCAATATGGCATAATCCACTTGTCTCTTGATGTCCCTGATTTAGTAAATCGAAACCCATTTCTAGAATATTGGTTGTATCTTCAATGAATTCATTACCAATTTGCTTTTGATTTCTTTCAGTTGCTTTGGGATTTATGTGTCAAATGTTCAAATGTAGCAATTCCTGGTTTCTGCTTTTGCAATTTAAGATAGCCATTGTTTAGCTTTGTTTTCTCTAAAGAATCCTTAAAGACTTGAGGATATAATTGTTTCCACCTCATTAATTTCCTAATGAGCAAAGTATTATTCTAAATATATTGAGATTTCCAGGCACTTTTTTGTTTCAGCATTGCCAATTAGACCTGGCATCCTATTTCTCAACCCAACTTCCAGGATGTAAGAATTCAGACAGACACAGTCTTAGATGCCATTTCTAATATTTGTCAGGTCATGCAATTCATGCATTTTAGAGCTTGAAGAAAATGGATAGGTTCGAAGATCCATTTGGTATTCTGAGATCTCTGGTCTTTCTTTGATGTTTCTCTGGGTATCATTGAATACTTAATCCTATTCATTGCCTGGCCCATATTATCTCATAAACTTTTCAAATGAATAATCCTGATCTACCTGGTATGACATTTCACTTCACCTTTTGATAGGTGGATTTATGAGAAATAGACACCATTTTAGAAAATTTGATCCAAATTTCCCAGCTTATTTTTAAGCCCTTCAAGGTTATAGTCCAAATATGACCAAATACCTTTTTTTTCTTCCATGAAATCCTAGATGCATCTAAAACTCTATTGCTATACTAAAGAATTACTTGCAACATTCATCCAGGGATCCAAACCATCATAACTCCTAGGCTGATGGAAAATGACATTTAAATCTATATCACTCTAAAGAACTTCTGTTCTTTTACTGCTTACAGACTTATTTTCAAAACATAGTTGTAAGCTATAACCCACCGTGAACTCCTGGTGAAGGCACAGATATAATTTTCAGCAAATACATCACTTATACAGAAAGCCAACTTTGTCACAATAGTGCTATTCTAATTCAAACCACAAATCCTTCTCTAAAATAAAATCCTCTGTCTTGTATCTGCAGAAAAAGAAATTGCATTCTTTGTAGGTTTAAAAGGCATTGGTTTCTAAGCATCTACCAGCTTTGTTCTCTTTCAGACACCTACCAAAACCCCCAAATCCTCCATAAAGGCTCCCCTATCTTGGCAACAGTGAGGCTCAAGTTCATGGCCACCAATCCAGGGATCCCAGCACCACACAGCTCAAAATAATCCACTACAAAAGAAAAAAAAAAAGCTATCCTGTGCATTCTTAGTTATTTATCTTACTTTTGTTCCATGAGTTTTTATCTTGATTCTGTAGCACATAGCATATAAAGAGACTGGATTTATTTACTTTCTTGACATTGGGTTCTGTGTTTCTTGCCAATGACAGTGTTCTAATTCTTAAAGGACCTAAAGTCTTACTTCATGAGGTTTCTCACATGGAAGAGTATTTAATAAAGACAATTTGAATCTAGTCATTCTTTAATTTGGGCAAATCAAAGCAAATTGATAAATATCCACAACTAACCACTTTTGACTAGTTTACAATAACTTTGCCCTCTATAATTTTTTAGTTGAACTAAACATAACAGAAAAGGATCAGGGCTCTTATTTAATGGGGTGGAGTGGCTGTTTCCTATAGATTAATTCAATAATTTGAGTGACCCAAGAACATAAGAATGTTACACGCATGTTCCACTGGAAGGATTTTTGTTTTTCTTTTTTTGCCAAGGAATCTTGGTGACCCTGTCTAACACCTGGCAAAGAACTCAGTCTCTGGAATCTAACTGCATGAATCAGATCTTAGGTCCACCACTTCCATGAGGTATATCTATCTTCTCTGACCTCAATTTTCTGATTGGTAAAATAGGTGCCATTAGCATAATAACACAGCCGGCGGGGCTGTGCTTAGGATGGAATGAGAGAACATGACAATGTGGACAGGGGAGATGGGACAAGGGGGTAAGCAGAGACCTCCCTCCCTTTGCTTCCTCTCTGCAGGCTCTGGCCCCTGAGTGTCTCTCACCCTGGTTCTTGCTTTCCTGATGCTCTTAATCCAGGGACTAATTGCCATCATTACCGAGCAGAGAACTGCTTTGTCATAGCAGCTTTTGCTCCATGTGCAGTCAGCGGGTCATGCAGTGAACTCATGTGATTTGGTAAGTCCCATTTATTTCATCCACAGTTTGAAACTTCCTTTTAAAATATGGGGTTCCACATGGGCTAAGGTGCTCACTGGATGAGGCCTTCCAAGGCTCTGTTCTTGAGTCTTACCTACTTTCCTGTTTCTACCTCAAGGCTGTTGGCGATCAGATTCATTCCCATGACTTTACAGACAACCCATCATTCTGGCTAGCATTATCAAGGGCCTACCATGTGCCAGACACACTCCCTGTCATTTACCTCACATAATACTATGAGATAGCTATTCCTTTTTCTTCTTTGCTAAACTATTCTTTTTTAACTTATGGGGGAACTAAAGTAACTGGCCCAAGACCACACGGCTAGGAATGGGCCAAGCTGGTACTCAGAGTTAGTTCTGAGTGCAAAGACTGTACCTTTTCCACTAGGCCAGAGAAGGCAAATAGATTTGAACTCATGTGCTGGATCTGATAGACTGGTGCTAGGTGAGTGCTATGTTAAGCACAGTGAGGTTGGGCCTGGACTCAGCGGAGAGAGTGCTAGTAACAAAGAACTTGGCCTGGGGTGTAAGGTGGGGGAAGGGCAGGGATGGCCAAGCTCACCCCCACATCATACTACCCTTAGCCACCTGGTTTCTAGTGACCAGAGGGAAGGGGCTAATCTGCCTCCTTGGAATACTTCTTTATGCCTTCCAGTCTTTATGCTTTTCTGTCCTTTCCCATCAAGGAAAATGTCCCTTTTTTTAAGCTTTTCACCCCCACAAGATAGTCTCTACTGCATTTCTTTTGCTCAGTGCTGACTTTTCACTTCCTGGGCAATAGGAAGACCAGCTTGATTTCATACATTTCTTCTCAACTGGGGAATCTTCCCTTCCCTGGGCCATTCTGCTAATTTTCTGATTTTGGAGGCTACCTTCGTATGCACCAACTAGATTTATGGCCTGGACAAATCACTTAATCTCTATGACTGTAGTGTCCTAACCTATCTCTTTTTTGAAAGTGTGTGTGTGTGTGTGTGTGTGTGTGTGTGTGTGTGTGTGTGGTGGGGCAGGGGTACAGGAGGTGAACACAGATTCTCAACCCCACCTGTACATCAGAATCACCTGAGCAGCTTTAGAAAGACGCCCATTCCTGGGCTCCAGTCCAGATCAGTTGACTGAATCAATCTCAGGTGCTGGGGTCAGGAATCAGTTTATTAAAAGCTCCCAAGCTATTCTAATACGCATCCATCCAGGGCAGAGAATCCCTGGACTGCCACTAAATACTGACATGCAAGGCACTGATTAATACTATCTATCAAATAAACTAGCTGGCTTTGGGTTCACTTTTGTGCCTCACATAAGGGCTAACTAGCCCCTTCAAGCACTTACCTGTGAGTTTTTAAAAATGTAGCTTTTGAACAGCTTTTAGATATACTGGCTTATTCATGGAACTGTCACAAAATTATAGTCTTAGATTTATTAGTCTCACTTTTGCAACGTGCAGGGTTCTGATCTTGTTTATAATTTCCTGCATTTGCTATGCCAAGTGTTTCTCAAAGTGTAGTCTGTGGACTGTCTACATCAGAACCACCTGATGTGATTCTTCAAGAAAAACGAAGGTTTCCAGAGCCACCTGAGACCTACTATTAATAGCTCTGAGCCTCTGGGGGTGGCACCCAGGAGTCTGTGTATTTAGCAAGCACCTGCGGCAAATGGTAAGCATGCTGAAGTGCACAGAGAAGGGCTTGCTGCATTTAGGCTGATGTGTATGACATTCGCCACAGCACTGCAGCGCTAGACATGCTTTAGTAAGCACTGTCTGAGCCCTGCCATCATGAAACGCAAAGTACTGCCTGGTGCATTTGCCCATAGACCTTATTTTCCTTTTTCTAAAAAGCATATTTTTACACTTTCATTTAACAGTTTCTACTAAGCAAACTGCTCTTTCATTGAGGATAACTGCTTAGCCTGTGTTTTTGTTTGGTTTTCAGTGTTCCTTCTCCATTTTAATCATCTCGGCTGAACCCATGTAAGTCTTGAGGTCAGGATCAACAGGCTATTCTCTGCTGAGCTTCTGAGTAAACAGCTTAACTTAGAGGACATTTTTCCGGCTGCATAAACCAATTATCTAGGTGTTTGGGTGGGGGAATACTGTGGCCCTAGAGTCTAGGTTTGAAAACGGAAGTCCTAATTTGGTGTTCAACTCTCTACTGACGTACTCGCAGCTTAGCCTTGATCCCTGGATTCTTTGCTGCTTATTTTTTCTTAGGAAAAATAGCTCGTACCTGGTAACTAAAACCGGTCATTATTAATGAGCCAATGGATAAAAAAACCTTTTGAATATCTGATATAAAGGCCCCATTTAAGGTACAAAGCAATCTCTGATTACATTAGTACGTGAGTGACTTGTTTTGGCAAATATAGAACTCAATTATGCTGTTTTCTATCAGGTAGATTTACTACAAAGGCCGTCAGGAAATGGGCAATCGTGTGTGGCTGATGGGAGTGACAACAAGGCCTAGCTTTCATAAAGCATGTCTCCTTCAAGGCAGAACATTTTCCTCCTTGAGTGTCATGATGATCTCTAAGCTAGGGCGGCTGTGTAATAATGTCACAGGCCAGCTTTCTCTGGAAGATGACTAGCCCTCTCCAGCTGACTCCATGAGGTCATGTTTTCCTGTACCTAGTGACTCCCAGGATGACTTTGAGTCATTTTTGTATTCGGGAACAAGTGATCATTTTCTGAATGGATTTTCACTTTTACTTACATTATATGAAGACCTTTAACTAGATCTTTAACATTAGGATCCATGTGTGATGATCCAAACACGTTGCTGTCGGACGGTAGATTCACCCATTCGGAGGCCCCTTGGTTTCAGTGCGTGTGCACTCAAGACAAATAGAATTTGGTTTAGGACAAAATGAGCTCATTCTCCTGGATAGAGGAAAAACCCAGCTTGCCAATTCAGGTCCTAATGTTGGTCTTATACAGTCATGATTCTTCAGCACAATCATGAAAGCTTGATCAACTTTAGAGTTCAATGTCAACTCTGGAATATTATAAAGGTAATGACAAGTAGTAATAATTTCATAAAGTCATCCTTGCTAGAAAAAGCTGTCCATCAACTGTAATAAAAACAACAGCAAACATTTTATGGCACCATATACCAGACATTTTGGAAGTGCTTCATTGCATTATTTCATTTAGTCCCTACAGCAAGTCCTGGACGTAGTACTCTGTATATTCCATTCCACAGGAGAAGAAACTGAAGCACACAGGTATGCCACAGCTAGTCATGGTCAGTTTAACCAAGTCTGTCTGGCTCCAGAGCCCATCTTCTTACCGCTTAGGTTAAGTTGTATTTATAATAATAAAATAATGACATCGTCACAGCTAACATTTATTGAGTACTAGCTATATGCCAGACAAGTTGGACATAACTTTACAGGTAATAATTCACCCTTTCAGGTAACTATTATTATCACCCCATTTTGCAGATGAGGAATCCGAGGCTAAGAGAAGTTCATTAACTTGTTCAAAATCTCACCACTAGGAAGCAGCAGGACCAAGTCACAGGGCGGACCTGCTTTGATCGGTCAGTATCCCATCTCCCAGGCTTTGGTGCTTTTATGTCTGTAGAATAACTGTCAAAAATAACAGAGTTGCAGAGATTTTGTGGCTGCAGCACAGAGCAAAACCAAAGGGCCTGTGACATCCAGACATCTCCCCCGAGCACATGGGAGGAGCAAGGCTCTGACCCGGGTGGGGGCTCCAGGGGCTGTGGCTGGACATGGGAGAGGAGCAAGGCTGACTGCACCAAAGCTGCAGGGCAGGGACCTAAAGAATAAGCAAAATGTCAGCTGTAGGGTAGAAAGAATGTGTAGACAATGGACAGACGCAAAGCAGCTGGGCAAAAGGGAACGACTGGATCCGAGGCAAAAGAACATCAATCGGCGTAGTACGACAGAAGGGGCAGGTCTGGGAAAACAGCCATGGGTGAGGCTCCAGGCCTTGCAGAGCGGAAGCAGAACCTGCGTGTGATTTGGAGACAAGGTGGTGAGAGAGCCAGCGGATGGCAGCAGGGGTAGACGGGATGAACCCCTGACCCCTGCCACTGGCTTCATCCTACTCCCGATTTACCGAGTTAGCCGATCCCCAACTGAATAAAAATCACTATCATGATGACTTTATTTTTAATCTCTTCCCCAGAGAGACAGATAAGGAAGTTCATGGTCCTCCATCGCAGAGCCTGCTAACATTGGCATTTACCAGTTACCCAATTTACTTCGACTGTGACAGCCATCCGCTGAACTCACTGAAGGTTTTTGTTGTAAGAGTGTCTTGACTCTAGTTATCGTCTTCAATAAAACATGTCTCACTTTGTTCTCTATCAGTCTCTCTCCCTGGACACCGACATAATCATCCTTGTGTAAACAAAGCAGGCTTTGAAGCCACTAGGAGTCCTGCAAGGCTGAGAGGGAAAAGAATGAGCTTCAGCCTCCCTGGTGTGAACCCAAGACTGGAAATCTTTTATAACCTGCATTGTTTTTCTGATTATGAAAGTAGCGAGTGTTTATTGTAGAAAACACATCAAAGCATCAAGGAAAAATGCTATTATACAGCAGAGATCTGGTTTAGGGCATTTTGGCATAGATACATAGATAAATGGATTCATAGTTTTTAAATTTATGACATTAAATTATGTGCAGCTTTATTTCCTTTTTTTTTTCTTTACTTGACATAGATCAAAAGTGTTTTCCCATGTCAAATCGATATTCACCGTAGGATTTTTAGTGACTATGTGTCAGCCCATCCTACTGAATATCTGGCACTTGCACTTCAGTGTTTCTTATTTGCCTTTAGGTTCGGCCGCTGTGTCTTCTCTGTGGCTACATATTCAACCCTGTCTCGCCCATTTCCTCTCTACGCTTTCTGAAATTGAAGACACAGGTTCCAGAAAACCCTGCTAAACAAGCACTGGAAAATAATAATTCTGGGTCTTGTCTTGAGTTCTGCTACCAATTCTCCAAGCAGCCGTGGCCAAATCACTCTTGTCTTGGTGTCATCTTCCACATCCATCATGTGACGCTGTCTGTCTAATTTAAAGTCGAGCTGCCTGGTGAAGGAGAAGATTCCACCTGGCCAGCCCCAGCACCAAACTGCAGAGCCCAGGCTGCAGCCGAGAAAAGGTGGTGCTTCCATCATTTATTATTATTATTACTTGATGCTCCCGACATCCCAGTGAGGTAAGAACTATTACTATTCACACGTGGTAGAAGAGCAAACTGAGGCTCAGCAAGGTAAAATAACTTGGCGGAGGCCTGACAAGTGACAGGATGGGAGCTAAAGCCAGCCTAAGCCCATAGCCATCGTGCTGATGAGTCCTTGGAGATCACTGTCGCTCTTCCTAGGGTAACGTGATCTTCCCAAAAGACTCGCAGCTCTATGGCCACGTCCCATGAGCCGGCGTTTGACCAGCTGCTTTTCAAAGAGTATACATCTGCACGTATAGAAGCCAATGGAAGTTTGCACAAGAGGCAAGTTTTTTAACATTCAAATCAAGTAGGAGACTGAAAACAGATGTGAGAGACACATGAAAGAAAAATGGTACTTCAGACAAAACTCTGGAAAATTGAGACGACGCTAGGATCCAATTTTAAAAAGAACCCCAAAGCCTGCCATTTCTGACAGCCCGTCTTCGTTCTCTTTCCCGAGTATTTTAATTACGAAAGCATGGAGCTCTTTAACATCTTCCTCGTCCTGTTCCTCCCCTGCACAGGGAAATAGTATTTTAAGTTTTGTAACCACCCCACAGATAGAGATCTATTTTTGTGAATCCAGACGCATCCTTCCATATTCCCTCACCATCCCATTCTCCACTGTGTCATCCCTCCCTCCCACCCCCACACACCCGGGGGCCCTTGAGGAGGCCTCAGAATAGAGAGAACCTCACCCACCTGCCTCCCTGTCCCCCACGGTGACTCACACATTGCAAAGAGCAACCAAGACAGAAGAGACCTAATCGCAAAACAAGCCATGCTTCTCTCTGAGCCTTCACAGCCGCCACCACTGTTGGAGCTAAACCTCTGCCAGGCCTGGTACTGCCTCTGCTCAGCATCCGAGCAACACCCACAGTGTTTTGGAAGAGGAAGAAAACGAGGAAGACAGGGTGGGCAGCTTTGGCTTGCTGGGACCAAGGAGGCACTGCCCAGTTCAGCAGCCGCTTGCCCCGTGTGGCTACTAAGCACTTGCAATGTGCTGAGTCCAAATTGAGAGGTGCTGTGCTGTAAAATACACACCAGATTGCAAAGATGTCGTATGGGGAAAAAAAAAGAATGTGAAATATCTTGTTAAGAATTTTTTTAATTGAGTATGTGTCGAAATGATAATGTGTTGGGGTATATTGAGTTAAATAAAATATATTATTATGAATAAAATCGAGTTTGCCTGTTTCTTTTTACTTTCATAATCTAGCTACTATTAATAGAAAATGTTAAGTTGCATATATGGCTCACATTATGTCCTTATTATATTTCTATCAGGCTGCACTGGAGCTATTAGCATTTCTGCTGGCTCAAGTAGGTAAGACAAGACTTGAATTTGCTGCCTCCGCCTTGTAGCTATGCGGCCAATCAGACCTCACCTAAACCCAGCTCCTGTCTCAGTGGGTCAGTCCATAGGTACATGTGGATGTGCTTGCAGGGAGCCTGTCCTAGTGTGTAGCAATCCCAGGGCACTGGTCTTTTCCAGGTTTCTTAAAAGTCCAGCCTCTCCCTATGCTATCTCCACTTTCAGAAACCCATTGTCCTTCCTGAAGGGCAAATCACTTTCCTATGTCCTACCCTAGCCCTGGGTCCTTCACTGCATACCTTCTCCCTTCCTTATTCCTACGTCAAAAGGCCACCTCCTAGGGAAGGATATGTAGGGTGAAGAGGCCTTTGCCAAAGGGACTTGGAGAAAAACCCTTCCTATGATGATTTGGGTACCCACACGAGCATCCTTGGCCAAGTCGCATTATCTCCTGGTATACAGGAAGAGCGGAGAGGATGGTAATACCCAAGAAAACCTGGCTGGGCCTCCTTTCCTTTGGTCTGCTAAGTCCTCAAAGAAGCCCACTCCAGGAGCATAGTACTTCAAGAGCATCAGAAGAAGCTTGAGACACTTGATGACCAAGAGCACCACGGTGCAGGGCGACACATTATGCCCAGGCACTGGCAGCATCAGCACCCTCAGAGATGCAAGTTCATGGGCCCCACCCCAGGTTTTCTGAATTAGAATCTTTAAAACTGAGCCCCAGGAATGTATGTCTAACAAGGTCCCCAGGTGACTTATGCACATTAAAATTTTAGTAACACTGTTAGAATTGACATCTGTTGTTTTTGCCTAATCAGTATCCAAGTCCACTACTCTTCTTCCGGTAACACCTCCGATTTGCCTCAGGAAACCAGACCTCCTCCCATTTCCAGGGTGTAGGGCTGGGGTGACAGTACTAACCTGTTCCCTTAATTCCAAAAGGACATGTGACCCAGGCCTGGCCAAGCAGAGCATGCCATCACTGTGGCCATAGTGACTGGTTCGGGATCTGTGTCTTGTGACATAAGTCAGGCCAATCACAGCAAACAACACTTAATTCCAGGACTTTGGTCAAAGACAGACATGATCTTTTACACTGAGGTTGCTGAGAAAAATAGGATATAAGCCTCAAACTGCTGTCTGCCACCTTGTTACCATAAGAGGAGAGTCTGCTTGAGAATAAACCCTACAGAAGGCATTTCTAAGAGATAGAGAGGTGGGGACGGGGGGAGAGAGAGAGAAAGAGAGAGAGAGAGAAAAGAGACCAATCTCTGGATCTAGCCTTAACCCAGCTCCTCTCAGAGCAGCTGAGCGCCCCTGTTCTGGTTGTGCCCTGCATCCCTCTCAGGGGTGCTGTCCACGTCAAAGCCATTCTGGTTTGTCTATTTATTATGAAGTTTTCTGACAGATGGTAGGATATTGCCTTGATGAACATGCATTTTTCTAATTTGCACGAAGGTGCCATTTGGGCTAGTGGTAGCCCAGACTCAACTCCCCAAACTTTTCTTTTCCTGAGTGAATAAATTTATTTTTGGCTTCAGCCAGTTTGAGTTATCTGTCACTTACAATTAAGAGTCTTGATCCTTCAATGCGCATTACACAAGGGTCTTGGGGATGGGGAGACAGAAAGATGTATGGCACTCGATCAGTGCGTTGGCCAGCCATCTCTTGAAGGCAGCGGATGAGACCAACATTTTCTGAGCTGGGAAAATCCAAGGATACGTAGAGCTCCACTGGAACCTAGAAGGCTCTAAAGGTGTGGGCTCTGGGCTTCTGTCTTTGTCTGGTTCTTCCAAACACACCCTGAGAAAAGATTTTGGGTGCAACTGGTTTATTTGGGAGATGATCTTAAAAAGCACAATGAGGGAGTGGGGAGTGAGACAGGGGTGGGAGGAGGAACAATAAAGGGAGCATCGATGCAGGGCTCACTGCTAGAGACAGCGGAGCCCACACCTGGTGGGCCCTTGAGAGCACACTGCAGACGGGCCCAATGGGGCCATGTCTGTCCAATACTGCCAGCCCTCACTGGTTGCAGGTCACTCCTGTGGGTATCCACTCTCCAGCACTCACAGCCCGATCCTCATGCAGGCTGAGCACGCTCCAGTGACTGGAGTAAGGCTTTGGAGTGTCTAGAAACTGCTGCACTTGACCCCTAGGTGGGCTGAGGGCACCTGCACGGGGCATGCACACGCCTGCTGCAGCTTCCCTGAGAGACTTTGTTTGGATAGACTCCTCGGCTGCAGCCGCACTTGAATTTCCCTGGCCTGGATGATCTCTTCCGGCCCTGGGCCGCGGATGTCCAGCACCCCCCAAGCTCCCCCTAGACACGCCTCTGAGGAACAAGCATGCAAGGAGGTGCGCCTGCAAAGTAGAGCCTAGTCCTCCAGACAGAGAGAGAATCCTCTTTAGACGTCTGTCCAGCCAGCGGGGGCAGATTTCTGATGCAGGCGGATTTACCTCAGCTCTAATCCCCTTAGAAACCTCGGAGGGACAGCTGCCTACCTGTTCATAACCCTTCTCATCGTTGTTCATCCCAAAGCCCGGGCCTCAAAATATGGCTTGAATATTATTATTAATACCAATGGGCTGACCGACTGCACAGTGTCTGGGGCTCACTTTATAAGCCACAGGAGTGCCGGGGTGCCGTGTGTCACTGAGGTGGCTCTCCAGGCGTCTCTCACCAAACAGTATTGGACATCGTGCAGGGGAGGCGCTTCACAGTTAGACCTGGGAACAAATTTCTCTCTCTCTCCCCTCCACCCCACCACTTATTTTAGAACATTGAGCAAATCCGAGGTTCTCAGCCTCAGCATCTGCACCTGAAAATGTGTAACCGTAGCTGTCAGTCACTTGGGACTGTTGTTAAGATGAAGAACAACACATGGAACACTTCTGGAAGAAGACACCCAGGGATTGGCAATGGCTGAACAATTGGAGGGTCTGGGCTCTTGCGAGGGAAGTTCTATATTACTGGGAAAGGTACTGACCCGTCTTTCCCAGGACAGGCCAAATGGGTCCGGGCTCTGGAGAAGCCAGTCAAGGAGAAAACAGAAGCCAGGTTGACAAAGTCAAGTTTAAGTTTGTACATTCGAAGTCTTCGTCAGAGAGCTATTACTTGGGTGACCAGGAAAGAGGATATTTGCTCAGCTCAAGAGACTAAATGGAACCTAAAAACATGGATTCTCTCCATGAAGAAGGGATCCTGTGAAAAATTAATTAATCACAAAGATATTAATAGCACAGAAGGAGACATCTCCTAAACTGGCCAAAGCTAAATTTTCCACCTCCTGCCTGCACCCGTTACTACCTGCCCATGTAGTCTATGTCCTCTCGACGTTCTCATTCTTGATTAAAACTTGTGTTCATCTCACTTGAGACCACCAGTCAGAGACTGCGTGAGTAACTTGACCCCTCGGGGGAGGCCCTGCAGGGGGAAAGAAAGAAACCTTAGGGTCACACTGCAGGATCTGCTCTTTTTAACAGGGTGGCCTGGGACAAGTCATTTTACGTCCCCAGCTTAATTAAAACTGTAACATGACCAGCTTGAGCCAGATGGTTTCCAGGGGCCCTTCCAGCTCTAACAGGACGCTACGTGCAGACCTCTGAGAAGGGGCTAGTCTGCAATCCCAATGCTGCTGCCACAAGGAGTCCTTGCCCCGTGGCAGAGAACACAGCCTCTGGGATGCACACATCTGGGATCAGCCATACCCTGTTCCCTTCCAGGCCTGTTTGCGTTTAGCTCACAGGGGGCTGCCAGCTAAAAACCCCCTCAGTGCAGAGTGGGACAAAGGACACCAAGGCTTCTCTCAGGCTCTCTGCACAAAAATATTGAGCCCTAGGCTGGCTTCCACTGCCTTCTGCCCTCCTCCGGCTCACTGGAGACAGCCACAGCCTGACACTCACAGCTTGGAGCGTTTGAAGGGGCTTCCCCACGAGAGCCATCCTGCTTCCCTCCAGACTAGGCCCCCTTAAGGTTCCTGGGGACCTCCAAGCAGCAGCCCTTCTCCTCTCTGCCTGCAGAGGGAGGGGTACATATGGTTTCCATGTAAAGGACATCTGCCATGCAGTTAGCCCTAAATAGCAAGACTGGAGCAGGCCACACTTCCATCCAGCCTCTCCTGAGAGCCCAGATGGTACAGGATTGGGCTCTGGTGACAGGCTGAGGCTTTCTTTCCCCAGCTGAGGACACAGGAAAGCTGAAAGTTGAGAAAAGTTCTTTCAAGGCTCTTGCCTCCTGTCTGGGGCCTCTGGAGCAGAGCTGGGAGTGGCTGGTTGCTATGGTTGGATTTTGGGGCTTCCTACATAGGCTCAGTCATTCATAAGAACAAATTCTGGATAATGCTATGGCTAAATGCAGAAACTCAGGTAGGAATCCCAGAGTGTTCCAGACTGAAGAGTTCATGAGGGAGTCAGATGTGGCATCCGCACAGCCTTTTCTAGCCCCCCAGGACTGTCAGTTGTCAGCCTCTCGGGCTTAGACATTGCCTTTAAAACTGCTTAGCATGGCTGTGAGCTCCCTCTCTCCCTTGGCTGGGTGGTTGCCGTCTTCATGGCTTTACAAGCAGCCATCTGTGAGCTGCAGATGAAGTTTCTGTTGCTTTATTTTATTTTAATTTTCTCTGGTTTTCTCCTTTTCCCTCTACTGTGGCCACTGAACATAAGAAACTATGGGCTACATACCCCAAAGATTCAAAAGCAGGCTGTCAAGGAGCTATTTGTACACCATGTTCATATCAGCATTATTAATAACAGTCGAAGGGTGGGGCAACCTGAGTGTCCATCAGCAGGTGGCAGGATAAACCAATGTGGCACATGCATACGGCGGAATATGCTCAGCCTTTAAAAGGAAGGAATTCCTGACATGCTACAACATAGATGAACCTTGAAATAAGCCAGTCAACAAAAGACAAATACTATGTGATTCTACTTCTCTAGGTACTAGAGTAGTCAAATTCATAGACACAGGAAGTAAAATGGCAGTTGCCAGGGGCTGGGGGGAGAACAGACAGTTATTATTTAATGGGGACAGAGTTCCAGTCTGGCAAGATGAAAAAGTTCTGGGGATTGGTTATACAATGACATGACTGTACTTGACACTACTGAATTGTATACTTAAAAATGGTTAAGATGGTAAATTTTATGTTACACATATTTTAC
>RJWJ010015924.1:0-35378 GCA_004363605.1 Indri indri
TTAATTAAATGTCCAGGTTTAAGTATGACAATAAAGAGATTCAGGACATTTAGAGAACACTGAACTTTATAAATTTATACATCTAAATATGGTGTTAAAATTGATTTTTTTTTCTAGCAGAAGTTTGAAAAATGCTTTATATCTCTTGGAAAAAATTCACTGTGTATTTCAATGTGTGGTTTAACATTTTCTTCGAGGAGTTGTTTTGTCATGCTAATCCATATTGGAGTTTTATATTATTTTTCATTTCCATTCCCCAAACCGCATGAGAGTCTATGCTATCCCATAGTCTAATTTCTTTAAAAAATAAATAAAAATAAAATTGAAAAGCAAGTTTCTGTGGTCTGGCTAAAGGAGAAGAATTTCAACAATGTGCACCTCAATATGGTTCTTCTCTAGAACTACTTCTTTGCCCTGATGTTATTTTTACTTCCCTTGATTCCGTTTGAAAGCTGCATATAGTAGCTTTACAGAAAAGCCTGCTTTTCCACCTGTCTAGATGTCTTTCTAAATAATGAAACTAAACTGGCGTGCTTAGACATGCTTTGGTCGTATTGCAAGTCTCTTTCAGCTTCCTCATTCCTGGAGCTCTTACTTTTATTTCCTGAGGAAATCAACCTGATTACTCTCAACCTTTTGCAGAACAATATTTGTGACTTACAGTTTCCATTATTCTCCTTTTGTACTAAACAAATTCAAACAACAGTTCTTTTTTTTATATAATCTGCTTTACTTGCCTCTTTTGATTCTGCTTTTATTGTATGCTGTTTATTAAACAGAGGTAGGAGATAGAGCTCTGACAGACCTCTATTTTGACAATGGATTTTCAGTTCACTAGAGAATTGAGATACATGAAGTTTGGTATTTATTTTTTGTTATATCTATTATTTTATGTTTCCAATAGAAATCGTGGTTCTACATATGTTCAAATCGTGGCTTTACCATTTACTCTATGATCAAGACACAGGCATTAGAATTAAATACCTGTGAGTTTGAATACTACCAGCTGTCTCTAATTAGCTGCGTGAACTTGGGCACGTGATTTTACAATTTCAGTCTCAGCCTCCTTATCAGTTAAATGCTGGTAAAAATGATAGGTTGAAGGTTAAGTGAGTAAAATCTAAAGCTCTTGGTGTTTTATTTTGCATGGCAGTAATTACATTTTGACTGCTGCAATTACAATAATACTTTTCATTACTCTGACAATCCTTTTTCCAAATATAAAAATAATGAATATTCCAATCCTTTCTTGGTAGCCCTACAATGATGAATGATAAAATAATATATATAAGTGTAATGCCTGGCATTATAGTTTGTCCTTAATAAACGTTAGTTCTCTTCCCTTCCCCCTCCTTCCTAATATATTCTTCAGACAGTATATTCAGCTAATGTCTTGTCATATTTTTATAAATATTTGTTTTGATACAGCTTCCTATAGACAATGTTTCATAAAATGTAGGATACTTTTTAAAAATACAGATTTACAATTTTTTTGCACCAAATTTTACTAAAACAGAATCTCATAGTGAAGCATTTTGCATTTAAAGACCTTTTCAGAGGAGTGTGATGCACTTCAAAGCACAGAACTCTCTTATGGCTGGGAGGTTATAAAACAATGTAAAGATAGAAGATCTATAAGAGCATATAATGTAGTAGAGTCAGTCATACACTTATTCTATAAATAATGAAATAATTTGTAGTAGAAATTGTTAGTAGCAGAAGGAAGTAAAGTACTAAAAATACAGATTATAAAATTTTAATCAAGTGTCTTAGTTAGCATACATGCTCTATTGAGGAACAAGACTAATAAAGTAGAATGCACTTTATTGATACCTGCCAATAATAAAACTCTTAGTGGTAGGGCAGTCACCCCACGAAAAACTCCTCATTGCCCCTTTGTAAGTTATAGTGACTTCAAACAGTGTGATGTTAATCATGGGTTGCTCCATTTGCTAAAGTTTATCTATCTATCTATCCATTTTTCATCTATCTTCATCTAGCTAAATGAATGACTAGCACAGAAGACTATGACGAGAATTTTTCATCACAAGGAGGCTATTTTCAAGCCTTGCTTTTAATGCTTATCAGTTCACATCATCTTATGTTTATGGAAATTTTTTCTCTTCCTTCAATCTAAAATGCCTTTTTATAGCACTATTGCACATTAATTATCCAAATATACAGTAAGCAAATTGGCTAAATATCTATGTTGTTATGCTAGATATTTATTCAAAGCCTCTGGCTCTTAACAACCAATGTAAATGTGTATTTCTTACAAACCGAATGGTCAAGTTATAAAATTAGTAGTCCATGAATTCATCATATGTAGGTTTATTTTATCATAATTATCACATGTACAGTTGAATAACACAGGTTTCAATTATGAAGGTCCACTTCTGCATGAATTTTCTTCCACCTTTGACACCCCAGAGACAGCAAGACCAACCCTTCCTCTTTCTCTTCCTTCTCAACCTATTCAGTTGAAGATGATGAGGATGAAGATGTTTATGATGATCCACTTCCATTTAATGAATAGTAAATATATTTTCTCTTCCTTATGATTTTCTTAATAACATCTTCTTTTCTCTAGCTTACTTTATTGTAAGAATTCAGTATATAATATATATGATATCCAAAATATGTGTTAATCAACTGTTTATGATATGGGTAAGGCTTCCAGTCAACAATAGGCTATTAGTAAAATTTTGGGGGAGTTAAAAGTTATACCCAAATTTTCCACTGTGCGGGGGGTTGGTGTCCCTAAGCCCTGCATTGTTCAAGGGTCAATTATAAGTAGTTTGGGCAGGAAAAAGTGTATTTTGTAAATGCTATGGTCTGAACGAGTTCTCCCAAATTCTCGTGTTGGAAACTTGATCCCCAGTGTGGCAGTGTCGGAAGGTAAGGGCTGTGACGTATTTAGGTTGTGAGTGCTCCACCTTTATGAATGGAATAATGGTCTTATAAAAAAAGCTTTCAAGAGTGGATTCTCTTTCTCTTTTCTGCCCTTCTGCCATGTGAGAATACAGAATTTGTCCCTCTTTTGTGTTTCTGCCTTCTACCATGTGAGGATGTAGTAAGAAAACCCACACCAGATGCCAGCACTTTGATCTTGTGATTCCCAGCCTCCAGAACTGTGAGAGAATAAATTTCTGTTCTTTAGAAATTACCTAGTCTCAGGTATTCTTTGATAGCAGCACAGAATGAACTAATATAATAAAATGGGTCTTTAAAATGTGATTAATACATATATTTTTAAGTAAAAATAATTTGAGAGGCATGAAGATTTATTATAAGGATTCTAGAACTTCAGTTTCATTAATTTCTATGAAATATCCAATATTTGAGCTAGTTTTGACCTCTGTTCAAGGCTACATGGTATAACAGATAGAAATTAGGTTTGCCATCAGAGGATGTGGACTATGGTTTTGCTTCTGCCAATTATTAAATATGTGATTTGGGGGTGAGACTTTTTGTCATTTGACAATAAAAACCAGCAATTAGTAGAAGACTAAAATGTGCCAGAAAATTTCCCAAGTGCTTTATAAGCCTTATGTCATTTAATCCCCATAGTTACTATAGTGTTATCAAATTCATTCTAGAATAGAAAATTGAGGCTCAAGGAGTTGTGCAACTTACTCCAGGATAGATACGCAGTGAATGACACTCAGAAGATGAATTCAGTTTTACTTGCCTCAAAGGCCTATGGAATTAACCACTGTAAAACAATGCCTCTCAAAAATTTATGAAATGAATAAAATGTATATCAGACACTGGTTTTCTTTTAGAATTCACAATATGTGATATAAGTGTTAATTATTATTAAGAGGGCAGGCATGTAGATTCACATTTTTTTACTTTTCAGATGAAGGAAACTTAGAGGATGAATCAGTAATATATTCCTGTATAATAAATCATTCCAAAACTTAATAGGTTAAATATAGTATTTTATTTAGCTTCTAATTCTGGGGGTCCGTGCATTAGGGCTGTGTTCAGCTGGACAGTTCTGGATGGATGAATAGGAGGAAGGCAGTTCTGTTTTGGGGGATTAACTAAATATCATCTGAGGGCAGGGATGAGAATTTCAGGTGTTTGAGAGGCACCTTATTTCTTTTGGGTGTTGTCCTCTACAATAATAATGTTCTGAGTTAGTTTCTAACACAGTTTCTTATTGTACTGAAGGGATGTGTGTGTATGTGTGTATGCATGTATCTGTGTGTGTATGTGTGTGTGTAGATGATATATATGTCTCTCATCAGGATGCCAACTAGCTATTATAAGACTTGTTCCCATAGTATGGGGGTAGAATTCCAAGAAAGAGGGAGAGGGAGAGAGAGAGAGAACACATGGTACACTGTCACTTCCACTACATTCTCTTGGCCAAAGCAAGTTACAAAGCCAGCACAGATTCAAGGGCCAGAGAAACAGACTTGATGGGAGAAGTTGCAAAGTCACATTATTAAGGGGCAAACCTATACAGTGGGTTGAGAAATTGTAGCCATTTTTTAATCTACAGGGGAGGAATTTTGTTTATGAATATATACTTTTTGATGGTGAAAAATATTTTTAAAAAATCCATATGTTAGACTTTAAAAGAATGAACTTGTTCAAATGCTAAACTTTGGTGAGTATGTCATTCTATTAATAACAGTCACAGTGTGGTTTAATGAGATCAATCACATTTCTAATGGTGACGTAGTGCTCAGTTTCTATAGCTTTCTATGATGCTGACTCAAGAATATAAAAGAAGCAGCATTTAAGCTGCTTCCCTGCAAGGGGCAATGTCCATACAGTGTTCTAAATCCTCGCTCCACACGGGCCACAAAGGAAACCACAGCCGTTTTTTCCTTCTCAGTTTTCCATCACCATCTTTCAAAGTTTTGCTTTCTTTTCACTTTTATCTGACTTTTACAGCAGGATGAGTGGAGTTAGTTGGCTGGAGGGGTTTCTGTTCTCCCCTGTCTTACATAATGAAACCTGAATATTTGTCTTAAGATCTTCCCCTCTTATATTGACCAGAAAATAATAAAAAGAGACCATATTTCATTCATTGCTTTGTGTACTAATTCTCCATTGACATGCATATCTCATCATTTTGTATTCTCATATTCTTAGTTTCAAACTTATCTGATATGTTCACATCTAATCCTTTATGAAAAATAAAGTCTGAGTTCTTCTAAAAGATAATCACTCTGTCAATGTGATTATTTCTAGATAGCTTATATGTACTTAGATGCAAATTGATTCAATAGATCTTGGGTTTTTCGTTTTTCTCCCCATGAGTCCTTTGCATCATTTTCTCCCTTCCTTTTGGTTTCTTTATATCTCCCTCATAATGCAACTTAATATTATGAAACTAAAGGCTTTCTTCATTGATTTCTGTTATCTGCATGAATTATCTTTCTACTTTCTACGGTCTTGTAACTTAATGTAAATATTTTCTCCATTTAAATAAAAGGGATAATTTATGTAAAGTATTTTGTACATAGCATGATCTCAATAAGTGTTACCTATTATGATAAATATTGCTTCTACTATTTCTATAATTAATTTTTAAGCAAATCACATGCTCTTTTTTCCTATTGAATTTATAACAGTAAGCAACATAAGGAACCATCTAAACGATAACATGCATGCTGGAATTTGAATATACTTTTTCTTTATCTTTCTTTCTTTCTTTTTTTTTTTTTTAGAGAAAGGGTCTTGCTCTGTTGCCTTGGCAGAAGTGCAGTGGTATGACCATAGCTCTCTGCAGCCTCAAACTCCTGGAGGTAAGCAATCCTCCAGCCTCAGCCTCCCAAGTAGCTTATACTGCAGGCACGCACTACCACACTCAGCTAATTTTTTATTTATTTTCTTTTTTGTAGAGACGGGGTCTCTCTATGTTGATCAGGCTGGTCTTGAATCCTGGCTTTAAGTGATCCTCCCTTCTTGGCCTCCCAAAATGCTGGGATTACAGGCATGAGCCACTACACCCAGCTGAATACACGTTTTCTTTGTAATTTTTCTGGCAATTGAAATTTACTATCATTTTTAGTTTAAGAAATATTTCAGTGATTGATAATTATACAAAACTAAAATAATTTCCTTAGTATTCAAGCCTCATGCTTTTTAAAAATTTTTAAATTTTTAATTATTATGGTCATATAATAGTTGTATATCTTTATAAGACACATGTGATGTTTTGATATAGGCATACAATATTAATTGATTAAATCAGGGTAATTGGGGTATCCATCACCTCAGGCATTTAACATTTCTTTGTGTTGGGAACAGTTCAATTCCACTCTTTTAGTTTTTTTAAAGTATACCCTAACTTATTGTTGATTATAGTCACTGTTTTGTGCTGGCAAATATTGTTCATTCTATTTAACTACATAACTGTATTTTTGTACCCATTAACCACCTCCACTTTATCCCCCAATCCCTGCTACCCTTCTCAGCCTCTGGTAACTGTCATCCTACTCTCTGTCTCCATGAGATCAATCGTTTTTAATATTTAGCACCCACATATGAGTGAGAACGTGTGAAATTTGTCTTTCTGTGCTTGGCTCATTTCACTTAACATAATGTTCTCCGGTTCCATTCATGTTGTTTCAAATGGCAGGATTTCATTCTTTTTTGTAAGGCTTACATTTTTTTGTGTGTGTTAGTAATTCAAGTGCTGGGTCCGTATACTTGTTATTAATATTTACATTGTCATTACACATTTACCGTCATATTATCAGTAATTTTCTTATATATGTATACATAACATATTTTCTTGCATTTTTTCTTAGACATCGATGACCTTCCAAAGACCTTTTAGTTCTTCATTTTCTTTAATCATTTAATATGTCATAACAGATAGTGTTTTATTTAGTGAATTGTTTATATTTCACTACCCATCTTGCAGTACTCTATATTGCTAAAACTTTCTTATTAGTAACTCATAAGTCTTGCTCTTTCCAAACCATAGTATCAATATTAACACCTGTTTTTCAAAGATACCTTCTTCCACATACACCCCGGTGTTTTTCCTACTTGGTCAACTTTGGTTTTGCCAAACTATGCCTGCAAAATAATTTATTCTTCCCTTCCTGCCTTCCTGCCTTCCTTCTTCCTCCTTCCTTTCTTTCTTGGAATATACATATAGACACACTCACAGTCTGAAGAGGCCTGGTATAGGTTGAATTGGGCCCTCTTCCCAAAATGTAAGCCAGATATATTGGAGTCCTAACCTCCAGTACCTCAGAATGACCTTATTTGGAGACAGAGTCGTTACAGAGATGATCAAGTTAAAATGGTCCTCTTTTAGGGTGATCATTTTAACTGGATTTAAAGTGGGCCCTAATCTAATATATCTGGTATCCTTACAGAAAGGAGAAATGTGGACACAGAGGCAGCCATGCATAGAGAGAAAATGATTTAAAGAGACACAGAGAGAAGATGGTCATCTACAAGCCGAGGAGAGAGGCTTGGAATAGATTCTTTCTTCACAGATCTCAGAAGAATCCCAACCCTATCAACGCCTTAATATTAGACTTCTAGCCTGCAGAACTATGAGACTATAGATTTCTGCAGTTTAAGCCTTCCAGTTTGTGATACTTCGTTATGGCAGTCCTAGCAAACTAATACAAGGCCCCCTATCCTTCTCCCCCACCAAAAAATTGAGAAAGGGAGAAATTGGCTTATTAGAGAATTACTTTGATACTTGGGTATCTGTAGTCCTTCTCTTTAGCTTCTGATAAAGAAACATAAAGTTTTACTTTCTAAAGCACTATATTTCTAGCATAAACTTTTAAAACTTGTTTTGCTTTATATAACCATGATGTGGTGGCTGGAGACCTACATTTTACTGAAAAAAGCAAGCCAGAGCCAATGAAAGACACAAGAAACAATATTCAGTGTCACCTGTAAGCTCTCTCTGGTCAGCTGTCATTAAGAAAAAAATGCAATTGCTCTTTGATCGTTTCTCTCACTTAGAAGAAGGGGTGGGGCATGGAGCAGGGGAGAAAGGGTGTGGAGAGTAGGGTGTAAATAAGGCAGGCAGAACCTCCAGAGAGGGTGGAGACAGAGCTTCGCGGAATAAAAATATGTGAACCTGGTTGGTACAACATAGCTTCCCCGGACCGACCCACCCACCCTTTCCTTAGCTCTGTGCTTCGGATGGCGGCGGGAGGTTGGCAGCGAGCGGTGCTGAAGGGACAGCTCCGGCAGTGGCTGCTTTAGGGGGAGAAATACAATCTGCAGATCGCCTCGGAGCTGGGCGAATTCACCTTCAAGTGGGTGAGCTCTCCTGACCTCTGACCAGTCTCCGCTCCAGCCGCGGCTAGCCGAGCTGCTCGCTCCCGGTGGGGTCTGGCAGCGCCGGCTGGACCCGCCCCGAGCTCCATGGTTTGCCCAACCCTGCGCGATGGTGACTCTGGGCGCGGAGGTTGGCGACGGGCAAACCCGCAGCTCGCAGAATGAGGGCGGGCAGCGCGGCCGGCGGCCGGCTGGGGCTGTCTCCCCGACCCCGGCACCCAGAGAAGCGGCCCAACCACCTGAACCCGGAAAACGCCAACAAGTAGTTTCTCTTCGGAGAAGGGCGGCTCATCTGGGCGCCAAGACTCAGCCCGGCTGCCCGGAGAACCTCGTCCACTTGGAAACCAAAGCAGAACCACTTTTCTCTCGGTCTTCTTAAGGTATCTGGAAATGAGGGGCATGGGGGTGAAAGGGGTGATTTCCTGGGAAGGGCACGCTGACCCTGCAGGCATCTCCCCGCCTTTCCGCAATAGGAATGTAGAGACGAAGCCCTGGGGAGAGGTGGTTGGGAGGCTGGAAACCAGGACACTGTCAGCCAGACTTCCAGCTCAGGGACCCAGGGGGTGTGCCTCTAAGCAGCTTTTCCCTGGGCCTCGCCCCTCCTAGAAAGCAAACCCCCCACCCTCCACCCCGCAAGGCATTTGTTTTTCTTGGGAAGGGGGATGGGTGGGATGCTTTGATCACTTCTATTCTCAAAGATGGATCCTAGTTTCTCGTTTCCTTTTCCAAGTAATAATAACATCAACAACAACAACAACAACAACAACGATAACGTGAAAGGGAAATTGGTGAGGAAAGAAGTCAGAGGATTTCTTGGTGAAAGGCAACAGCAGGGAATTTTCTTTCTTTTTTTCTTTTTTTGCTCTGACTTCTACGTTCAGTCTTTTTACATGATCTGTGAGGGAGAGTAGAGGTGAACCAAGAACAGGTTGCGCAAAGGGCATTCCCTGAGTGCTAGGGAGTAGCGAGGTGTTCGGGTTGATCCAGGGTATGAGTGCAATCCGGGCTGTCTGCGGGGTCCGGGGGCACCCACCCAACATTGCCAAGTTGCCTTAGAGAAGAGAACTCCCTGTCTAAGGGAATTGCATCCAGGCTAGGGGAGGGGGAGAAAGAGGGGTTAGGAGAGTGAAACAGAGAGACCAATCAGGGGAGGGGGAGAGAATGTGGCAAGGGAGGGGGAGAAAGAGGGCTTAGGAGAGAGAGACAGGGATTTGGGGGCTGGAGAGAAGGGGTTAGGGGCTGAGAGCAGGTTAGACTTGAGAGGGGACAGAGGGGAGGAAGGGTGGAGGGTGAAAAGATGAAGGAGGAGAGATCAGAGCCAAAAAAGGAAGGTGTGAGGCGGGGAAAACGGTGTCATGGCAGGTCAAGGAAGACTTGGACTGTTATCTTTTTAGTTCTCTGGAAGCCTGGGAAAGGTGTGATGCAAGAGGCGGGGACAGGGCTGGACGCTGACTTCCCCTGGGGAGGGTCCTTTGCCCCTGCCTATCTGCCAACCCTGCGTCTCGGGACTCTTGGGCTGGGGTGGTGGCGGGGGGTCATGGTGTGTCTCTGACGGCCCAGATCTTTAACTTGGCGCTGTGTTCACCTCCCCCCAGTCATGTCTGAGCCACAGAGATGGGCAAGATCGAGAACAACGAGAGGGTGATCCTCAATGTCGGGGGCACCCGGCACGAAACCTACCGCAGCACCCTCAAGACCCTGCCTGGAACACGCCTGGCCCTTCTCGCCGCCTCTGAGCCCCACGGCGACTGTTTGACCGCGGTGGGCGACAAGCTGCAGCAGTCGCCCCCTCCGCTCTCGCCGCCGCCTCGTGCGCCCCCGCTGTCCCCCGGCCCGGGCGGCTGCTTCGAGGGCGGCGCGGGCAACTGCAGTTCGCGCGGCGGCGGCGGCAGCGAACACCCCGCGGGCGGCCGCGAGTTCTTCTTCGACCGGCACCCGGGCGTCTTTGCCTATGTGCTCAACTACTACCGCACCGGCAAGCTGCACTGCCCCGCCGACGTGTGCGGGCCGCTCTTCGAGGAGGAGCTGGCCTTCTGGGGCATCGACGAGACCGACGTGGAGCCCTGCTGCTGGATGACCTACAGGCAGCACCGCGACGCCGAAGAGGCCCTGGACATCTTTGAGACCCCCGACCTCATCGGCGGCGACCCTGGCGACGACGAGGACCTGGCGGCCAAGAGGTTGGGCATTGAGGACGCGGCGGGGCTGGGGGGCCCCGACGGCAAGTCTGGCCGCTGGAGGAGGCTGCAGCCCCGCATGTGGGCCCTCTTCGAAGACCCCTACTCGTCCAGAGCCGCCAGGGTAAGGCCAGAACCCACCTCTTCCCTGCTGCTCCAACTTCTCCCAACTCCCTCCCCAACTTTCCCTTCTTTTCTGCCAAGGGTCTCTGAGATGGGGGCAGAGGAGAAGAGAGCAGGGGCTTCCTAGCGGTGGGGTTGGAGGCTCATCCTGCGCAGGGCAAACCCAGGCATCCTGGCTACCATTCCTCCCCCTACCCCCATCTATGTGCCCCTCGTCTCATCCCAACTCAGATTTACTTTAGCAGATGGAACCTAAAGGGCAAATGGTGACTTCTGGGACCTTTATCTGAAACCGGCATCACCCTTCGTCTTCAGTTTTTTCCTCACTCCTTGTTCTAACTTTTCCTTCAGCTCTGATGTCTCTTCAGGCCTCCTGATCATCCCTATCTGACATTTTCAGTAAGGTTCCTTCACATCTGACTCACCCAGAGCAGTGGCTTCAATTAGGTATCTAATCTGAGGATAGAGGAAGGGTAAATGGAATATATGAATGTGGCCGGGACAGGGGGAGCGTGTGCCAGGAGGTTCATTTTGTGAACGGAATCTCCAGAATGCCCTTTGGGCCCAGGGAGAAGAATGCTGGATTGTTCCTTCCAGTGAGTTGACCAGAGTGCCCACCCACGGCCTGAATGTTCCAGCCTGGTGCCTTTCCCCTTGGGCTGCATCACCAACTAGCCAACTTGGTGATCCTAGTTTTCAAAATCTGAGTAATTTAGATTGCAGCAAACTTTATTTTACTTCTTGTATTGTGAACCCAGACTCAATTTTTCTTTTTGGTTTCTAGTTTAAGTGCCAGTTTAAATTTAATCTTTGACACTCCCAATGAATTCTTTAAAATCCCATGAAGGGATTATAAAAGTAACCAATAAAGGTTTCTCCAGTTTAAATGAGATAAAAGAAATATAAATAACCCAAAATTATAGAGTATGTGAATGGTTTTTAATTATATATGAGAATAGAATACTGTATTTAGTTAAATCTCTGTAACTGTATGTGTCTGGGTTGCTTCTGACACCCAGAAAAGACACCCCCTGGGCAGAATGGGAATTCTCCCAACTTAAGTTTGTCTCTATCCTCATTATTTTCTTCCTCTGCATGTCAGAAGTGTCTGCATCTGAGATATTATGCAGCTGTCTATCTACTAATCTGTCAAAAGATGTGCTTTTGATACCACTTTGGAAGTCTGTGGATGTGTTTTGTTTTCAGTGTGAAATAGAATATGAAGGAGACAATTTAAAGCATTGCTACTCTTTTGGATCAGGATTTAAATGCATACATAAATTCTGGAATGTCCACATTCACATATTAAAACATAGAATTAATAATAACTTCAACTTTGAAATCTTTCTTTTAAGATCATTCTATAAATTCAACAAGAGTTGGTATTGAGAAAAAAAGTACATGTTTATTTATATTAAGTCACAGGATCATGACCAGTACATCTGTGTTTTTTGAATTCCAGTTGAGTGTCATGGAGCTCTTTCCACTTGGTGGCTAAAAAGATAATCTGAATTTGTTTTCAGGCTCATCATGTGATTTTCTTTTTCCAGTTCATGTGCTACAAAAAGACAGAATGTTTTGTTATCTTTCCTTATGATACCATAATACATTTTATTATAGGCCAGAGTGCAAAGCAAAAACTAAAAAGGTGTTCAACTTTTATCATTGCTATGAAATTTGGTTTTATTGATTATTGGTCTAAAGGGTAAACCATTGACTTAAAAATTGTGTTTTTCCTTTCGATTTTACTAAAATTTCATTGTAATAATATTGAGGATTTGATTTGCATCCATTTTAGGTCAGGAAAGAACACAGATAAATTAAAGATTAACACAAAGTCAAAGAGAGAGTAGAAACAGAATCAGCTAAGAACCATACACACGAAAAATTTCTTGGAGGTCATGCTGTCAAGACCCTTTATATTGTAGGTGAGGAAAATGAAGACTGCTGACGCTAAGTGGTGGCCAAGGTCATACTCCAAGTTAATAGCAAAGCCAAAATTATTCTAGAGGTCTCATGACACCCTCTTCAGGCCCTTTACACCAAAACTACTGATTATAACTGACTGTCTAGATCTCTGAAGATCATATTGCTCTTGAGATTTAATGCAGCAAAGACATTTGCTACTCACTAGAATTCTAACTTCGAAAGGTCATCTGTGACTTTTTAAATATATATATTTCAGGACTTTGGCGTCCTAGAATTTTTATCTTCCACCACCCAACAATAGAATAAAAATGTGGGATTTGAATTAACTTCGTAATCCTGTTTGAACTTTCCATTTTTATTGACCCACCAGTGTTTAATGTTTTACTCTCTTTTGTGAACCTTGTCGTCAGGAAAACCCCTTTTCAAATTACTGGGTGGGGGTGGGGGGGCGGTTCCTAAAAAAGAGTAATCAGATGTCACCATTCTATTTAAAAGTGATTTAATATTTTTACATGAACACTTTTAGTTCAGATAATGGCCTGGCTTAATGTTATCTAACTAGTCTGATAAATACAATTACATTGGAAGGTCACAGGGTGAAATTATATTTTGTATGGACATGATTCTAGGAAAGATAAATCAATTATCAAACGGTTTGCTTCAGTTTTCGTCTTACTGCCATGGGTCTCATTCTTAATAGAAGTTAAGTATTTACACTTTTATAAACACTCTTACTTTTTTTTAACATTAGTTCATCTTTTATCGAGTTGCTTGAGATGAAAAATTTTAAGTGTCTGAATTTTTTTCAACTTGTTATACATGTTTCATTATTTTCTTTATCCTCTCCTAATATTGAAGAGATTGGCTCAATTGTATAATAGATATTTTTATTTCTAACTTTTATTATCTAAATGGCAGACTAAAATCATAGTGACAGGGAAAGGATGATTGAATTTTGCAACACTTCATTTTTGCTTTTTATTTTGGTTGGCATGTCTCTTCAGACTTTTATGAAGTAAACATATATTTGAGAGGTCTAAATCATTCTAGTTCTAATTTGGTAGATAAGTTTATATTTTATACTCTTGAATTCTTATCCTTAAGAATAGTATTCAAAAAATAGAAATTTATAAAAATTCAAATATAAGTTGTCATGGAAACCTGTCGTGGAAAAAATGAGATCAGGAAAAAAATAAGAGATTATTCTGTTGATGCCAGTGAGTGATATTTACAAATAGTAAAAAGCAGGGATGCATAGATGTATTTGTGAAAATGTTATGCATTGTATATTTTCAATTTAATACTTAAGTGTAAGGAAAAAATGAAACTCATATGTGCTTTCCTCTGAAGACTCTACCATAAGTAGGTGGATAGGTACCAGGTAGAAATTGCTTGATAGAACTACATTTTTTGAGAAGTTTTAAAAAAGTAGTATAAGGACAAAATACTAAAATTAAAGACAATTAAAAAATTGTTTCCATATTAAAGATCTGAGAGCAGTTATAAGTTTCCCTTTCTCCCTTTGCTTTTCACTTATATTTTTGTGGGGGAGGGGAAGTGATAGAATTCAGCTCTATTTTAGAATGTGGCTCTTCCTTGCTTATTTATGCATATCTTTGATTACCTGCTAGACCTTTTGCTTGTTTGTTTGTTTTTACTTTCAAAGAACATTTTAGAAAAGAAAAACAAAATAATAACTGCCATGGAACCCCAGGTAAGACGTTGGCTGTGTGTGTTTTCGTGTATGTGATCTTTCACATATATTTTCCTGAACTTTATCTCATATTCCATTCTTGTGTGTGTTACAATCATCCGTAATCATACATGGGTTGTGATAGAGAATCTATTATTTTTTAATCTTGAAAATATTCATTTTATTAGCATTTTAGATTGTTTTATTTCCACAGCATTGTTAAAATATAGTCTTCAATAGTTATTAAAATTTAAATTTCAATGTCTAGCATTAGACTCAAATTTGCAAATATTTAATTTTATTTTATGGTTTACTTTTTCCTCTTCCCCAAACCACAAAACAAAACAGGAAAGAGATGATTTAAATAACTATTTGCTAGCATTAAATATAACATTTGATTTTTAAATACTATAATAAGGTAGGGACAATTTAAGTCATATATACAGATCAATGTAAGAAAATGTATTCTTACTTTGTAAGCATCACTCCAATTAAAAGAATTAATGGCTACATATAGCTTGTTCATAAAATATCGTTGTCAATTCTAAAAATTTTTAGAAAGCTCATTTATTCAATGAATATTGATTATGCAGTCATTCTAGACTGGAAACTATGCAAAGTACTGGGAATGTATGGAAAAGATATAGTCCTTTGCCATCTAAAAGCTTACCTCTGTATTTATAATAACACATTTTCTAAAGATAGTATTTATTAAATTTAAAAAATACAAGATAACAGCAAACAAAATTTCAGAGATATTAAAGATAAGTTTTCCTCAAAACATTATCATGTAGAAATATTGCCTCGCACATGCTGTAAAATATTTCTTTTAGAAATGATTATGTCAAGGTATTATCAGTTTTTATTTTGTTATAAAAATGTTAGATTCTTTTCTATTTTTAAAATGACATATAGGCTCTCTCCTTGCAATATGATGAAGGCTGTACTTATACCAAACAACTGAACTATCTGGGGGTGTGGCCAAATTTCTTCATTTTTTCCATATCAATTACAAGTCATGGCCAACCATATGACAATGCAAATCCAAGCTTCACATTCCTGAAGAGTCTGCTGTAATGGTCCAGTGTGTTTGCCTTTGCTGTATAAGTATCTAAGTATCTTTTGACCTTTTCCAGGCCACTAATTGTATGGCTCATAAATAAATCTAATTTTATGCTTATATTCTGAGCATTGGATAGGATCAGAGAGTATCTAATTCAATATATCACTAAAAGAACCAAGTAACTTTAATTGCCAATTGTAGAATATTTTCAGTAGTGTATCTGATCATACACTAGGTGATGTGATCTATTTCTGGGCATGAGGTGTGCCAAAGGTGAATGTAGTTGGACAGATAAGGTATGACTTTTTTTCTGTAAAATTTTGCTAAGAGCTTATTTGTAGACTTGACAAAATTAAATGAAAGACAAGAAATTTTTTCATCTCTGTCAAGAAAGCTCATGTTCAAAGCAACTGGAAAGGAAATGTGTAAGTTTCTCTAAAGATGCGGATCAGCCTTTCCCATTTGAGAATGTATATCACTGCCATCCATTTTTACTACTACAAATAAAGGAAAAGTAATTTTAAAGTCTTACGTTTTTTGAACTTCTGAGTCATATTTCCTTTTTATTATGGCAACCTTTAAAAATATGTCTAAATGAAATAGTAAAGGGCACTAAAGATAAACACAGATATTTACAAGGAAATATATAGTGGCAAAATAGTCCAAACAATGACCATCAATATATTACATAAACTTAATTCAATTCTGGTTGAAGTATGAAGGGCTTTTCTTTTAGAAGAGCAGTCAAGATATTCTTTTATGACAGAATAGCACTTTTTGCTTTCCTTATAGGATGAAGGATAGTAATAATTTTAATATTGCATAGTCAGTATTTTGAACAGGAAGTGAATAGAATGTGAGTGTTGGGAGGAGAAGAAAGCAGGACTAGATATTATATGGAAACAGAATTGGAAAATCACCTGGATGGGGATCTATGAGACCTGCACACTAACCTTGATTTCAACACTAGAAATAAAAATAAAAATAAAAAATAATAATAATAAAAAAAAACACTAGCTACACGACCTTGGAGGATTACTTCATCTTCTTGAGTCTTGATTTCCCTCGCTTTATTCTGAAAACAAAAAAAAATTGGGGTGACATATTGAACTAGATAGTATCTAAACTTCTTTCCAGCTCTATGGTTTTGAGGTTTGTAGAATAATTATTGCTAAATATCCTGAGGGTGGGGGGAAGGAACGACATGTCTGTTCCCATTTCGATTGTACTCTAAGGACCATCACAGTAACAAGGTAAACCGGAATCGATTTTTTTTTTTTTTTTTTTTTGCATTTGTAACTTTCTGCCCTTTTTTTCCTACAGCTGTTGGGTAGCTACTGCTCTGGTTACCATAGAAACAGGTTAGCTCCTAGCTTCCTGTTTCCATTGAAAACAGCTTTCTCTCAACCACATATTGATCTCAGGAAATCATTTTGCTGTGGCTTTGTCATGAAACCCATAAAGATGATCTGCTCTGTCATTTCCTAGGTCTAAGATTCAGCGCAGCTGTATATCCATCCACCCACAAGGGTAACTGATTAGATAATCTCAGTTTTATTTCCATTTGAAAAGTGTCTTGTCAAAGACACTATCCTTTTCCCCTTTCCATATTTTATACAGAAGGGAAAGTCTTACTCACTTGAAGATTTACAGATATGCCTAACACATTTAAGTGTTTACAAAATAGTGTCAAATTATTCAGTTCCAATCTCTTTCAAAAACTATTCCATCAGAATAACCATAGAGAATAGTATGCTGTCTAGTACACTTCATAAGTTTATGATATAATGTGCTCATTAATGAAGCCTATTTCAAAATAAATGTGTATTGTATAGTGCCACATATTTCTCTTTTACGAAAATAGTTTTTATATTTATGGAATATGTATCTACATAAAAAGAAGATACATTCACTGTTATAGATACATACTCAAGGAATATGTTTATTAAATTTGTATGTTGGTAAGAGATGGAACAGACTTGTAGGGATATAGCTTAAAATTTTGATTGAGAAGTGTATGTGCATGTTCTATATATATCCAGAATACATACTATTTCAATGAAATTGGCAATAGAAATGTATGATAGACAGTTAATGTTTATGAGGACTAGAACTAGAATGAAACTGGCAATCATCTGACACAATTGCCTCAATTCACAGAAAAGGCAACTGACATGTTCCAGCCACAACTAGTTAGTGACAACAGCAGCGCTAGAATTTAGATCTTCTGACTTCTGATACAGTGTTCATCCTATTCAATCTCGATTGCTCAGTTTAAACTGTGTTTAACATTAGATGCACGAATTTTAGCTGTTGGGAAGCAGCAAGCATGTTAGGAATGGTTAGGATATGCTCCACTTCCCTCCATGTTTTCATGTCTTATTTTTGAACACTATCAAGAAATTGTCATTATTTTAGGTATTCACTTTATTTCCAGACCTCCTTCCAGTTACACTTTTCCATTGCTGTCTTCTCCACCAGTTCTACATCTGTCCTACTACCTTTAAAGCCTCAAAACTACCCTACCTATTCACTTATTCACTTTCTTTTCCTTTGGCTGATAATCCCCATGAGAGGATCTACAGAAGCCTTAGTTCCTAAGCTGAGCCAGGAGATATTTAGAAAACTAAGAAATGATACCCATTTTGCCTTTGACCCTTTTGTGTAATGCCTTTTATTATGTGTTTTAGTACTTTTGTTTTATGTATTGTTTTGGTTTTTTTCTTTTTATATTCAACCTTGATTCAACCTATTGGTGACAAATAATGTGTTTTGTAGAACATTGTCTTCTCAAATGTAATTAGCCAGATCATGGTGGGTTTACCCAGAGACAACTGGTGAATTAGAGTAGTAAAATGTTAGAGTAGTAAAACTGGTGAATTGGAGTAGTAAAAAACTGCTGGAGATCTGCAAAGGAGGTTGGATGTTGTTGTGAAGTCGGTAAACACAATGCAGAAAAGCTTTTCTCTCCTTTAATGAACAGTTAGCGGAAGGTGGTGTGATGGGAATGTAAAGCAATGTTACAATTTTAGGAGTGTCTGAGAGAACGCTTTTTACAGGAATCAAAATACAAGAACTTGGGGCAAAATAATTATTGGTGATTTCAGGAAAAAAAACCTCTTCGATTGCTACAATCATTTGACTGGTCTTCTCTCCTGAAAGTTAATAATGATAAGGACATCTTTGTAATCTGACATTTCCGCAGTACTCCATGTGTCCAGAAAATCCTACACAGGCAGACAACTCAGTAGTGTCCTCATCACTCTTTGTTTGAAGACCTTGGTTGGTGTGCTATCAGATCTCAGAGCTTTGATATTCTTCATGTATCTGACTATATTGTTGATGTCTTTAAAAGTTGGAACAAAGGCCATGATAGTCTTTTTTAACAGGTTTTTCTGTGATTTAGTCTCAGCAGTGGGAGGTGTTTTTTTTTTGAGTTTTCTCCATGAAGAGAGACCTAGACATGAAAAACTGCCAACTTTTGACCACAGACATTCTCTTTTTTTACACCAACATTTATCCAGAATTTTTAAGTTTTTCAGTAAATGATAAAATTCAAATACATCTTTTATAAAATAGCGATTTTAAATAATGTCAATACATTCAAGTAATATTTGTTGACTCTAAATTTAAGACTACAGGTTTATGAATTATGTTTAAGCAAAAACTATTTGGACCAATATAAATTTACATTTTGAGTGCTTTGTCAGATTGGGTTCAATGGAAGGGTTAGATATTATTCAGAACTTTTGTAAAATTTGTGTCTGTGTTTGCAAATTATACAACAGAAATTCAATATGGGGTTTGCTCTATTTGGACTTTTAAATTTATTGATTTAGGATAAAGTCCTATTTGCTAAAAGTGATATTGTATAATAATTGTATTGGAAATTATGGCACAGTAATCATTGCAGGAATAAACTTTCTTACTGATATCAATATATGAATTTTGGATAAAGTTAGTAAAATTGGTATTTAGGAAAGCATAATAATACAGTTATTACAGTTTAGCTTATTATTTAAGTTGTCCTGATTCTCTCTTTTATTCTTCTTGTGGTGAGCAATGAGAGGAATATTATAAAAGTTATTAGAATACTCTTTTCTTTTTGAGACAGAGTCTTGCTCTGTCACTCTGGATAGAGTGCAGTGGTGTCATTGTAGTTCACTGTAACCTCAAACTCCTGGGCTCCAGCAATTCCCTTGCCTCAGCCTCCTGAGTAGCTGGGACTACAGGCACGTGCCACCCCACCTGGCTAATTTTTCTATTTTTAGTAGAGACGTGGTCTTGCTCTTACTCAGGCTGGTCTCAAACTCCTGAGCTCAAGCAATCCTTCTGCCTCGGCCTCCAAGAGAGCTAGAATTACAGGCATGAGCCACTGCACCTGGCCCAGAACCCTCAATGCAATTTATCTTTCAAGTGGATGTATAGGAAATGGGCAGAATAGAACCTCAACAGGCCTTGTCTATGCAAACAGAATCTGTTCAATTTTGTTAAGGTATTAGAACTTTATTATTTGGATGTAGTGAACCTATCACAGTCATATAAAATGATTAGTTGATGCATCAAAGTTGAGCAACCATCATATTTTTATCATTTGTGAGCTTAATTCTTAAGCTCATAATGGTGTTGACTGTTCTTTGACACTTAGAGTGCAATGCTAGAAATATAGAGTTCAAGCAAACTAATGAAATCAAACATATTTTAATGTACTATTAGGCTTTAATGACATTCAAAAATGATTAGCCTTGATGTAAAACCAGGGTTTCTTTAATTAATTACCTCAATTTCTTCTTTGAGTTTGCTCTTCAATTTTTAGTTGTAACATGTACATACTATCAGTTCATAGTTTTTTTTAAATTAGTGATTGTTTTAAAGCTGTTTCTTTTTCAATTTATGTATCATTGATTCAATTTATCTCTGATTTATCTATCTTAGTTGGTTTCTTGGTTACTTTTGTTTTTTAGAAGTAAGTGAAGTTGTCAGCGTACTTGACATTGTGCTGCAATGCTGGGTTCCTTTATCAATAGTGTTTTGTGTGTCCTCTACCTTAGCTTGCATTTATTGCTTGATAAAATAGCATATTGTTGTCAGGAATTTGTACATTTCTCCTTTAAACAAACTGGGAGTGAACAAAACATCAAAGATTCTAACACTTTTGAATCTCTTGGCTGACAATTATTGAACTCCAACTATTGGCCAGGACTAGGTTGTGTACTAAGAATGAAAAATGATTAAAATTTGGCATTTGACTTCAAGACACTTGTATTCTATAGGAAAAGAAGAATTCTAAATCCATAGTTACAATACAATGCATTAAATGCTATGATAGAGATGTTGGTATAATTTAGACACACAGACCAGGGTGGGACCAACTCTCCTATACAGAGGAGATGACATTTTAGTTAACTCCCAGAAGATTGGTAGGCAGTTTCCAGCAGTCAAGGGGAAGGTCAACAGAGTAGTGAGCAAACATGAAGGCTTAACAGAAAATATTGTGCCACGTAACATTGGGTAACAGAAAGATCAGAAGGCAGGGAACATGAGAAAGGCAGGAGAAAAGGCTTGAGAGAAGAGGGAGGTTGGACATTGGAGGGGAAGGGAAGGGACCATTGGGCTTATAAGTAAGATTTCTGGCTGAGATATAAGACTCAGTCCAGGACTGGACTGGACACTATTTTTTCAGTTTATTTAAAATTTGCAGCTCCCAAATTTAGATGTGCCTATGAATCACCTATGAGGGTGACTAAAATTGTACTTTTCACTTCTCACTCCAGAGATCCTACTTCAGTAGGATTTGGGTAGGATTCAGACCAGGTGAATGTGTTTTGGGTTGTAGTTGGCTATTTGCCCAGTATGTGCCAGTACTGTGATGCAACTGCTGAAAAAAATGAATACAATTTAGCAATGAATGAAAAGAATAATCATGCTTAGACTAGTATTTTTCAAAGTGTGTTTTATATACCTGTAGTTCTGCAGGATCTTAACAGGTGTTGTCCTTCAATAGAGTTCTGTGGATGCATGAATTTGGAAACAAGTTTCAAATAAAAAGTTATGTGGTTGTTTTTTAGGTGCATATCTTCTTAGAGTCAAAGAGTTGAAGTCAAAGAGTTGAAGGACGTAAATTAGTGTTAAGGGATGGACTCAACTGTTGAATTTGAATTCTGACCCCACCATTGATTTGTATTATCTTTGGCAAGTTACTTCCTTGCTTCCTTTTTGTCATTTTTACCTGGAGAAAATGATAGTGTCTACTCAGTGTATTGCTATTCATGTTAAGAATCCAGGTCTGGTTTTATAAATGTCATTTGTATCATCATCATCATCATCATCATCATCATTACTATTCTGTGAGGCAAGAATTAGTTATTTTTAGAGGTACTGTGGTTGTAACCATTCACCTTAAGAAGACTTTCTGGCATTTAGAATGTTCATGAAGAAATAAGTTGTCTCTCCTTGAGATTTTTTACTTGGATACTAAATGGGAAGTGGTAGAAGTAATTTTTTCATTTATGATTAAATAGCGATTAAATAGAACAAGATTTAATATGTATGTCTTATATATCAGGCATTTTGCAAATGGCAAGGTAAAGGTATATTCCCTGCCCATTACATACTTGTAGTCTACTGGAAGAGACCAATGAAAGGATCATCATCCTTTATGATAGTACAATGTCATAATATCTTCAGTAGGAGTGAGTATAGGGTACTTTGGAGGTTAATGTAGTCTTGCTAAGGTTGAGAAAATATTCTTGGGGGAAAATATATCTCTGTTGGTACGAGAGGATGACAAGGAGATAGCCAGATTTTTCAGAAAGTGGGAGAACCTTCCTTCAAAAGGGAAGGAAGGCATGGCCTATTCAAGGTACTGTGATTAATTGAATACAGCTGGAGCACTGAGCAAGGAGTGGGGAGATGTGCCAGGAGATAGACACTGAGGTTGGCTGGAAACATTTGGTAAGTTCTGCAGAGAAGGTCTGGTCTTTCTCTGCTGGTGATGGGGAGATTTTGAAGGATTTTAAGCAGAGCTGTGGCATACAGATTTGTAATTGAGAATATCATTCTGAAACCTTTGTAGCTGAGGAGAGGATTGAGCTGTAGGGGGTGAATGTAAGTTTTTCAGGAGGCCACAGTTTTGTGTTTTATTGAATAAGTAATACAGGTAGGAGATTGAGAATTGAACAATGGCAGGAGGGTGAAGTAGAATGGACACAGCTGAAGAGGTGTATTTTTTTTTTTTTTATTCCAGGGTATTGTGAGGGTACAAACACTACAGTTACACTTTATGCCTTTGCCTCACCCAAGTGCGGGTTTAAGGCATGCCCTTCCCGCCCTCCCCCCCCACCCTTAGTGCTCCCCGTGTCCTTTAGTTGTTGATTTGCACCCCCATCCCCCTAATCCCTAGAGAGTATTTCTGCCATGTGATCAGTGTTTTGATTAGGTGCAGTGAATGCAGTAGAGAGAAAAGTCAAGAATGTCCCCCTAGTTTCTGTTTGCATAACGGGACAAGAGAACCTTGATGACTTTTTTCCTAATTCAAGATTCAATGGTTACAATTTGAGAAGAATCTGGCTTATGAATAGTTATTCTTTCATGAGATTTAACACTACACTATTTGGTATTATGTTTTGTGATTTTTTTCTTTTCTATTTCTGTATCAATTGTCCAATTATAGAAGGCTATTTCACAGGCTTTATGATTGTGAAAGTAGAGGCTAAGAATGTCCCTTAAAATTTTTGGTTACTATAATTCATCACCATAACAAGTTTGTGAAGGATAAGTGGTCCCCTCTACAAGAAATATAGGCTTTGTGTTGCCACTGCTTTGTTTTAAAGCCCAAGAAAATAAAATTAATTATTGCATAATTCCTATGAAATAGGAAGCAGTCTATGTGGATTCCAAAGCTAGAACTTGAATTGAACTAGGGATTAAAAGAAAATGGTAATGTGATTTTGTAGTTTAAAATACTTCTTGGAAAATTGGTTTAAATAAAATTTGCTTTACAAAAGTCCAGGAAGGAGCAAAGGTAGTGAGGAAGAAAAACAAAAATGAAAACAGCTACTAAAGAGATAAACTGGAAAGAAGACGGTGACTTCAGACACAAGGCACAGTAATTCCTTTTACAGCACAATCATACCACACTATTTTCTTGTTTTAAAAGCCTTTATCCATTTCCTTTGACTACATAGTGAGTTCATATTCCACAGCTGGCCCTTCAGAATCTTATTACTACCTATGCTCCAAGGCATTATTCTTATAACTCCACTACCAAAAATATGGTTATGTTCAAGCCACATTTTTTGCCATTCTTGAATATAAGAAACGTGCTCACTCTGTTTACATTTATGCACTGTTCCCACAGCCTGGAATGAGCCCTCCCCCTTGATTTAACTGATTGACTCGTCTTTCAAAATCCTGCATAGTTCTTATTTGATACTCTAAAAACTCTCTCCAAAGCAGTTAGTTTCTTTCTCCAAGCTCCCATACCATTTTGTAGACACTGTATTGTAGTATGTAACTAACTGTATTAATTTCCTAAGGCTGCCATAATAAATCACCAAAAATTATCACAAAGGGGTGATTTATTATAAAACAACAGAAGCCTATCGTCTTACAGTTTTGGAGGCTAGAAGCCCGGAATTGAGGTTTCAACAGGTTTGGTTTCTTCTGGAGGTTCTCAAGGAGAATTTGTTCCATGTCTCCTGTTGGCTTCTGGTGGTTGCCAGCAATCCTTGGCATCCCCTGGCTGTAGACGCATCACTCCAATCTCTGCCTTCATATGTCACCCCTGTCCACCCACCCTTCTATGTATGGGTTTCTGTTTTCTCTTCTTATGAGGACAATAGTCAATTGGATTAGGGCCCACCCTAACCCAGTATGCATCATCTTAGTTTAACTAATTTTATCTGCAAACATTTCATTTTCAAATAAGGCCACATGCTGGGGTTTGGGGTAGACATAAATTTTGGGAGATACTATTCAACTCAGTATACTGATTTTTTTCCATTTTGGCAACACATTTACAATATCCAAGACATCTTTCTTGTTTTCTGATTACTCCTTTTCCAGATCAGTGTGTCCTAAGTTAATGAATATGATCTTATTGTGACTCTTTCTGAAGACACTAGTTAGACAATTTTAAAATTCTATTTCATTTCTGGCAGTAACTCTAGTACTGCTATGGAATATTTTTTTCTGTTTGTTTACCTTGTTCTTGTATTTTACACTATTTTTTCTCTTCAAGTATCTTTTCCTTTGAAAGAGGGTGGGCCCCACTGTAGTGTGTTGTGGGTAGATAGGCAGGACCTATCTACAGAAACATGGGATTCCCTTTAGGATGAATAGGTAAGAGCAGATGGGCGAACTGAGGGTCCTGTGAAGGTCTAAGAAAGGAAGTTTTATTTGGAGAACAGAACGTTAGAGTATTTCCGTCAATACAGAGGTATCTTTCCTTTTCTTTTTCTCCATACACTGTGAGGAAATCTGAAGGTCCCTTAGAATTTGCTGCATTTTTCTCTATCACACCTACAAATCTAATTAAGAACTGTCTTCTCTTCTGTCGATTCCCTACTCTATTTAGAAAGCTGTTCTTGCTGGCTAGAGGACAAATTCTAGAGCCAGCCACTAGAAGATGGGAAATCTCCCGAGCAGTTGGCCCATAGCCAGTTCCCTCTCCTGGTGTGTGTAGCCTCTAAATTTGAGGTTCCTCTGGATTTCCTTGGAAAGAAAAGGACCAAACCCAGGAAATGTTCTCTCCTGTACCTACACTGACTTACATTACTCCATGCTCAACCTGCCTATCCATTAGTTCATCCCGTTCACTTTCTATCTCCGTATTTCTAGTCCAATGATAGCAACTTTTCCTGTTTTTCATCCCTGTGATTTTTTAAAATCATTTTTAATGATGTTTGGGTAAGGGGATCAGGTTTATTATCTTCAACTAGAATTTGATTGTATGTGTATAGGCCATACTGGTTATGAACTTGTGTATAGGGACACTATTTCATTCTTTTTCTTGTTTCCCAGAGTTATGAACAGTGTTTGGTTATTTTCTCACTAGGTTTTTCAAAAAAATAATTGTATGTTTATAGGGTACAATGTGATATATGTTTACAATGTGGAATGATTAAATCAGGCTAATTAACAAATCCATCACCTTACATTTTTTTTTGTGGCGAAAACATTTAAAATCTACTTTTTTATAGAAATTTTGAAATATGCAATGCTTTATTATTTTAGTCATCATTTTGTGCGACAGATCACTAAAGCTTAGGTTTTTATCACTATCTGAATAATTCCGTAATTTTTCTTGCCTACAAGGATGTATCTCTCTATTTTTCTTCCCCACAAAGGCAATGTTTCTTCTTCCTTTCTTTGAGCCCACCTTCCTTTCCCATTTTTTGATCTACTCTGATACTCAAATTCATACACAATTATAGTGAGAAAGTTCAAAGCCTACATATAGTGTGTGATTTTGTCATTGCCATGAGAAGCTTGTTAGACTAACCATTAAAAAAAATCTTGACTGGGAGGCCGAGGCGGGCGGATCGTTCTGAGCTCAGGAATTCGAGACCAGCCTGAGCAAGAGCGAGACCCCGTCTCTACTAAAAATAGAAAGAAATGATATGGACAACTGAAAATACATATATAGAAAAAATTAGGCGGGCATGGTGGCACATGCCTGTAGTCCCAGCTACTCGGGAGGCTGAGACAGTAGGATTGCTCAAGCCCAGGAGTTTGAGGTTGCTGTGAGCTAGGCTGATGCCACGGCACTCGCCCCAGGCAAGAGAGTGAGACTCTGTCTCAAAAAAAAAAAAAAAAAAAAAAAAATCTTGAAAATTGTTACTTGGACAATACAGACACTTTAATGTGTTACCTGCCCACTGAAAATACATTTGTAAGATCCATGAACTTTGATGGCTTAACAGATGTTTCTGAGTCTCCACAGAAAGTACATTAAGTTGAAATAATATTTACGTGTTAATGTACTTTAAGTTTTTATACAGAGACATTGCCAGTGGGACCAAATGCCAAGTCCCCATTATGTGGAGAAGCATCTGACTAACAATAATAGATGGCACTGATTGTCCTGCTAATTACATGGAAAGGAGACCTTCACTGAAGGATGCTCTGTCCTAAGAAAAGATGCTGTAGAATGGATGTTGTAGCAGCAGGAAATTAGACAAAGAGAGCAGAAAAAAGGTTTCCTATTCATCACACTGTTGTTGCTTTGTTTCCGTTAGTAAATTAGAAATATCCAAAGGTGAATTTTTCCCATGCTATCTAGAATATACTTTATCAAACCAATACAGTAAAGAAGACTATTACATGTAAAACCTAATTATGCTCACATAGTTTATATGAGCTGTGGCAAATAGCAGGACTGAGAAAGGTATTTAAAGAAATATGTATACATTGTAGTGGTCATGCTGATGGAAGGAATGAGAGAAGTCATCGTTTATAAAAGCAAACTATATATTATAGAGATCAGGTAAAATTGTTATTTTTAGAAAAAACCATTGTGAGCTAGTAGATGCAAGAAATAAAATTTATAAAATAGATTATAATATTCAAAACAGAATATTAGAATGAATTTATAGCTTTAAGGTGAGAGGTCTTTGTAGTTAATTAAATTTTTGAAAAACAAAAAGTGTTCTTCAGTTATAAAAGTAAATATTCTTATAGTGGAAAATGGGGAAAATACACTGAGGAAGAAAATGGCCCTTTTCCTCCCAAAGGCTATTAGAAATTTAGTTTATTGATTTTATTACCTCTAAGATAATTGTAACTATAAGGGTATATAGAGTTTTTTTAATCCAATGTTTAGTCTTCACAGGCAGGAACATAGTACCTTTTCATTTAACTAAAATTTGGTTTTAGATCTCAGGTAATAATTTTATAGCTTACTTCACTTCATATAGGTCCTACATGTTTATTTTAAAGATTATTGCTAAATATTTTATGTTTGGTTGTTGTTGTAAATTGTATCTTGCAGTCCATTACATTTTAACTAGTCATTGATGGCATATGAGTAAGCTACTACTTTTAGTATATTAATCACATGTATAGTTATCTCCTACTGAATTCTTTTCAACTGAAATCATATTTAAGCCTATTGTCTTAGGTTTTTTGTGGCTATCCCATATATAAATGATAATTCAATTTATAAGTTATAATAGTTATAACTAATCTATGTCTTGTCTCTTTTTGTTTTTGTTATATACATATAATTTATAACTATTTTATGGTCATAATTTTCAGACATAGTTGTACTTGTTTAATTATTACTATTGCTTTCCTGACATTATTTTGTCATTTTTGAGTCAATTTGGAAACACCTCTTTGTAATATGCTATATATTTTTCATTTTCTTTATGGAATTCAGGAATAATGAGTACATTTTTATGGGTCTTCACATATCTGAGGATATCTTTCTGTTGCTTTCACATATGAAAGTTATCTTGGTTTAGTATAGAATTTTTGGAGGCATCATTTTGTTTCCTAAAACATGTTATCTACTATTTAGAAATAATAAAGTGTAGGAAAAGAAAAAGAGGATAGGAACATTCTTATGTCACAAGCACAGGCAGGACCCCTAAACAAATTTTGGGTCTGGAAAGGTCCCAAGAAAGCCATAACATTTGGCTAAGACATAAAGAAAGTGTAGAATTTAGCTAAAGGAGATAAAGTAGTATTCAAGAAATGGGAATTTGTAGGATCAGAAGGCCTAGAGGTCAGGGAGCAAAGCAGCTTGGCAGAACTGACAAAAGATAAGTGTGCCTAGGGGTAGAGGGCCTAGAAAGGTAGTTAGAGAACAATCAAAGGATATGACCCTACAACATATTAGTTGCATGACTGTGAATGATTTAAGTTCCTATTTCAGTTTTTGTGAAAGAACCTCCTCATAAAATGGATATTATGAGGATTAAATGATGACAATTTAAATGAGATAATATATTTAATGTGCTAGCAGAGTGCCTGACATAAAGTGAACATTCTATAAATAATAGCTATTATTATATGAAGCCTAAAGGCAGGTTGATGTTTAAAATCTTTAATCTAATAATTGGTGATATTCATCAAATGTTTTTTGTGTGGCTAGACCTGAGGACAGGAGAGCCTCTTTACATTGGTTCATATGTACAAAATCCAGGAGGTTGTGGAGAGAGTTTTGAAGATTTTTATATATTTTTTCAATAGGTTGTAGAGCACAACTGACAACCAATCCTCTATCACTGCCTTGATCATAATTGCATTGGGTGTGAACCCTGTGTAGAAAGGGAGTAAAATAACATTCCTGATATCATTACCTACGTCTCTGAATGAGATGTAGGGGATGAACGATCAAGTGGTACATAGGAGACTGAGATAACTTTTGTTTAATAAGTTACTAGTGCCTAGCACAGCCTGGTACACAGTAGGTACTCAAAGAAATGTTTTCCTGGCAGACTGGCCAACTGTGTTGTAAGTAGAAATGTATACTTCCCAGCATGCAACACTTCAAGGGCTTCTACTGCTTCAACCTACAGATGCATCTCGGTGGGAAGCAATTATAAGTCTTTTTCCGCTCTCAGTTCTGTGACTTCCTGGAATGGTTGTCAGATGATAAGCAACGAGGCTCAGGCATAGCCCTGCCCTTGGTTGCACTGCTGGTTTTAGAGACTGTGACCACACTGGTAACTCTTTTTACCTCCTGAACTATCAAAAGAGTAATGACTGCGGAAAATTGTTGTTGCAGAAGTAGAGTTCATCCCTCTTACAAAGTAGCTCCCACTCCTTGAAAGATTATTGGTGGACTGATTCTTGACTAATATGGTTTTTGTCGTTAGAGGTAACACTTGCACCAACTATAATTTTCAAGCTGAATGGAGTTTTCAAATTTCTCTAATCCTGTCAATGTTCATTATGGCTATTTCTAGAGTTTGAGCACAATTTGCTATAAATATCAACTCTTAACTATCCTCATAAACAGGTATTTTAGTTAATGTAAACCCTTCCTGGATTCTGCCATATTGTTTATTTTTGTCCTTAATTTCCCAGGCTATTGGTATGTGTCCCCTTGTTATATGTTTTTATGGCTGAAAGTTGCCAGATAAAATATGATACTTGGTTAACTCTCAATTTCAGATACACCACAAAGTATCTATACTGAATCTTGGGTCATACTCATACTATGAAAATTGTTCTTTATCTGAAATTTAAAAACTTAAATAGAGAACATATGTTTTTATTCACTAGATCTGGCAACCCTACATTGTGTTTTAAAGAAAATTTAGAAAGAAATTTTTAGTGCTCTTATTTACCAGTCTTTCTCATTGTTTTTAGCATTAGTCCTATACACAAATTTTCTGATTAAACATACTTTTTATGCTGTACAGAGGCCACTATAGCTCTAACTCTAAGTTTTGAAGCAGTTAGTGCTCAGAGATAGGTAACTCCTCTGGCCATCCACACTGCCAGAACAAAAGCAGACATGGTTGGGTCCTTGCTAGAGGTCATTTTGTGGTCCTAGGGATAGAGAAAGGGTGATATTAATAGCATTTTCATTAAATTGTAATTGCACCAACATAGTTCAAATGACCTACTATTTCTATTTTTACTGGCTCTTAAACAACTTCTACATTTGCATATCGCTAGCCTGTTCCTAGTATATTTTACTCAAAAAAGGTATGACTTTTGCAAAAAAAAAAAAAAAAAGAGGACTTTTAATTATTACTAAATAATTGCACACAAAGACAGTACTATTTGAGGAAAACTCAGTAACTGCTTATGAGCTATACAAAAATCCATCTTTTTTATCAGGTGTATTTTCAAATATATGGGTATTTTAAATATTAATATATGCATTCTTAACTTCTGGCAATTTGAATTCACATAATTTTCATTTATAGTCCTCAGGTTTTTATATTTATGGTATTACTTGTGATATTTTCAGACAGGCAATAGTCAGTGGGCAATTAAACTTAAATTAAGGAGTCTGCTCCATGATATACTTTTGGTAAGGTTGCTTCTTGTCTCCATGGTTAATTGGGTTCCTCAGTCAGTTTCTTTGGCCTTCATTGTGTCTTTTCTGCAAGTAACTCTCCTTTCCAGCAGTGGCAGCATGCTCTACTGTAAGCTCCCTCTAATTCAGTAAGTGAGGAAAAAACAGGTGAAGGAATATACCTGAGAAAATTAGGACAAAGAAAACGGTTGGAACAAAAGAGCATATCCTATAACTATAGTTCAATGAGAATGATTTTCTAGTGTTTGGTAAATTGTCTTTTGAAGCAGTTCCAGTAGAAGGCTTCCAAAATGTTTCAAACAATGACAATGTCATACTAAGGGCATAATCTCCCAAAGCAGAAGTGTGTCCTTCAGCACAGGAGTCCTTTGATATGTTGCATCATAAAAAACAAACTCCATTTGAGCAATGAGTCACATACTACCTCCACTTGTAAATTTACAGTGTACATTGTGTATTAAAGCCTCTGAGAAATCTCATTTAAAACAAAAAGGAAAAGTGCTTATCTTCCAAGTTTGCTTTTTTTTTTCTTCCTGAAAACATCGAGTTTCATACAATATCTCTGGTGAAGTACTGTCCTTAAGGCATATTTATTTTTTATTTTTTTGGTAGAGACCAGATCTTTCTATGTTGCTCAGGCTGGTCTTGAACTCCTGGCCTCAAGTGATCCTCCCACCTTGGCCTCCCAAAGAGCTAGGATTACAGTAGCGAGCCACCACACCTGGCCCCTTAAGGCATTTTTTAAAAGGAGGAGATCATGTAATTGTTTATCTGAGTTTTGATTTGTGTGTTTTTAAAGCCATTGCTTTAAAGTCACATATTACAGTAAATATGTTAAGATGGCTAATAAAAAGAAAATGATACCAGTGATTTATTTTTCTATGTAAAACTGCAGGACTGGGATGGTAACACCAATTTTGTGAAATAAGGGTTTAGCTCAATACTGTATGATTTTGACTTTGGCCACTATTCAAGACAACATAAAGGTTTTGATTACCCTAATATACTAAGGGATCAAGAATTTTAAAAAATAAAGTAACATGAAAATGAGAATGTCTTTATGCAAGTTAATAGCAGTCCTTTCAATCATGGGAAAGATTGGTGAAATGCTGTTGCCTTTGTAATGAGCAAAATTGTTTCTTGATCTAATCATCTTAATTTTAGGAATTAAATATAAGAAAGTGTATTAAATATGAGGAACCTAATTTTTGCATAAAAGTATGCCTTGAATAGTTTCATAATAGTGAAAATTTTGTAATAATAGCTTTAATTTACAACAGAAGGAGATGGGGGATGGAATCTTCTATTGTAAAAAATATTTATGAAAAAAATTTTAATAATAGGAAAATATTTATGCTAAAATACTAACATAGCAGGTTTAAATTTTCCTTATTTGGTATTTTGTTAATAATTTGAATAAGTATGTGGTGAATAAGTGTTAAGAACTAGCAAAAAGTTATAGTTTATATAACCGAATTATATAGACTTGAGATTATTTACTTTTTGTCCTAAAAATCTCTGTATTTCTAAATTTTGTCCAGTGGTCATTTATTAACTTGATAAAAAATATGAATATACCAGCTTTAAAAAGCTGAGGTACTGAAGCATTTGTGAATGAAGCTTCCAGCACCTGTAGCAGGCCAGAAATTCTATTAGTCATTCAATTTTAAAGGAATTAGTGAAATTAGCAAAAATCTCATGTCTACTATCTGAACTCTAATGCATGCCACAGAGAAAAATTATCAGTCAGAAAAATTAAGTAACCAAATCAATTTCATTTATTCATTGATCAGATATTTGTTGAGCTCCATGCATACTAAGTGCTATTGATGCTGGAGATTACTGGTGCTAGCCCTCAGGAATCATACAGTTTAATTGGGGTTTGGGGATATAGAAGACAGGTAAACAGAAAATTACACAGCTTGATAAATTTATGAGAGATATACAGACTGTCTTAAGAACCCATGGAATGAGCATTAAACCCAGACCTAGGAATCAGGAGAAATTTCCTTGAGGAGGCAACACCTGAGCTGGGTCTTAAAGAGCAGGTTCATTGTAGGTAGGAAGAGAGTAAGAAGAATGGTGTTCCCAGACCTAGGAATCAGGAGAAATTTCCTTGAGGAGGCAACACCTGAGCTGGGTCTTAAAGAGCAGGTTCACTGTAGGTAGGAAACGAGTAAGAAGAACGGTGTTCCTGGTAGAGGGCAACACTGGAAGTGCCTTGAGTTCGAGCATGTTCCACAGTTCAGTCATTTTGGCTGAAGTAGTATGCAGAGGCACAGAATAAGTAGCGGGGAAGAACCCAATGTGTTTCTTGAAAAGGCACCAGATGGTTCAAGAACTCCAAGAAGTGTTCTCGAAGAAGCCTAATGAAAATTTCCCAAGGATTTGCAGACTCTTTGGCATTATGTGGCTCCATTGCAGGTATACCTCTATATTTTTATTGAATTACAAGGAAATTGAATTAATAACTGAAGTTATTTATTAATTCATTTTAATTTATAAGAAACATTTATTTAGTAGATGAGAATATTATATGTCTTAGTTTCATGCTGTTGTAACAGAATATCACGGACTAGGTATAATTTACAAAGAAGAGAAATTTATTGGCTCATTGTTCTGAAGGCTGGGAAGTCCAAGATTAAGATGCCAGCATCTGATGAGGGCCTTCTTGCTGTGTCATCTCATGGTATAATGGGAAAGACAGAAGAGAGGATAAGAGTGTATGTGTGTGTGTGTGTAGGGGGGTGAACTCATCCTTTTATAAGGACCCCAATCCTGCAATAATAGCATTAATCCATTCATGAGGGCTGCACCCCTATGGCCCAAACACCTCCCATTAGGACCCAACTCCCAATTCCATTGCATTGAGGATCAAGTTTCACACCAACTTTGGGGGACACATTCAAACCATAGCATTATAGTATTGTGTTTTCTGAAATACATGGAAATTGAATAAGTATGCATACTAATCAATCACATACATTAAGTAGCATGTATTATCACTGTTATAGTCCAAAGATGTTTTTCCTAATTCCATCTTTTATTACCTGATTAAATGTAGCATCTGTTAACATTCCTATAAAGGGTTACAAGTTAAGTCCTTTTAAAACTCTTGTTTATACTCTTTCTTCTATGAGAAAACACAACACATCTTAAATCATTTCAAGTTTGGAATCTATTTTTATCATTCCAGACTTGATTCTGTGTATTCTTTCAGCTTTACACCTCTAATCCCTTCAGATGAAGCCTGCCTTCACATGTCTGTTAATGAATACTTACATACTTAAAATCTCTCATGAGAATATCAACTGTCACAACCACGCTCAGCCCTGGTTCTGAATAGTGAGGATTAGACATGTAACCACCACAGTCATTTAATCTCCGTTCTACCTCTGTGCCTCCGCAGATCATTTCCCAGGCAGGCACTTAGGTACGTGAGTGGCTCTTCAATCAATGCATCATACAGAACTGGTTGAATATTTTGCATATAATCTTTCCCAGGTGTTGTGAGATAATTAAAAGAGATCACTGTGCTTGGTGACCCCTACCTTTCCTTAACTCAGGAAAGAAATACTGTGTGGCAGCATGTTTTATCAAGCAATGTAAACTAGTAAAAAGAAAAAGTGCCTGGGGGAAATGAGACCTGGGTTCACCTACCAGCTCTATCAATTAAGTTAATGACTTCCAGGAAGTTTCCCCTTTCCTTGCTGAAAGGGGAGATGTAGTAAGGTTTCAGTGAAAAAATACATAAATTTCCTTCACATAGAAGGCACTCATCCAATAGCTGATTTTATAATTAATGAGTAATCCAGTGCTTTTAGCCCAGGTCTACTTATCCAGCCAACACATATCTATGGAGACTCTCAATTAGATAATTGTCAGTATTACGCATCTGCTCTTGAATAGTACAAAAAACATTCAGATCCTACACGGGCATGTATAATTGTTAAAATTAATTCTTTTTTGTGTGTGTTTTTACAAAATAGAAAATTCTGTGTTAGTTAATGGGGCTACGAAAAGAGGCTACATAAATCCTTATAGAACTTGCATCTAGAAAAGTTGAACCAAACATTACAATCAAATATTGTAAGTATTATAACAGAGGGTATACAGGAAACATGGAAAGTGGATCTAACCAAGCCAAAGCTATCAGAGAAAACCTACAGTAAGTGAAGTTTATAGAGATTCTTGAAGGAGGAGTAGGGATTAGGCTGGAGAAGTGGGGAGGAGGGATGCTCATGAGCTGCTAGATGAAGGGTTATCAGGTGGACGAGTGGTGTTTGTGATATTCTTTGGGAAGTATATGAAGTTGAATAAAGCCACAGCTCCAAGAATCAAGGGGTTGAATGGAAAGAGAGGGTGATGAGATTGAAAAAGCGGATGGAGACTTCAGAGGGCCTAGTAAGCCACCTTAAGGCGTTTGGGCTTATCTTAAGAGCAATGAAGTTAGTGAAGGATTTTTAGCAGGTGAGTGACAAAATCAATTTTAAGTTTTAGAAATATCATTGGCTACAGTTTGAAGAATGGATAGGAGAAGACCAAGAAGGGAAGTGGAACAACCAGTTAAAGAAGCATTACACTAATCTAAACAAAATGTTTCTATTTGTACATCTTAGTCTACCTCTCCTTAATGCCTGTCATACAGCTTCTGTCTCTGTAGAAATGTATGCAGTGAATAGCAAACTTGAATAACCACAGGTTTCTTCAAAACAAAACTTTTTACTGGACTATCTAGACTTTTTTTTTTTTTTTTGGTGGGAAAAATAGTAACTTAAGTTTTCTTTGATCATGGAAATATTTCAGGACAAAAATATTATTCAATTCTATGTTCAAATTCTAGGGTAAAACATTTTTTTGTTATTAAACATGTGAGGCCATCTCATGGGGAGCTGACATTTCACATTTTAACATTCTTTTTATAGCAAGAAGACAGGTATCATTCAGTTGGACTTGAAAAGAATCATAATGATTATGTTGAAATTTCTAACATATGTAGGTAATATTTCAAAGGCACATCAAAACCTTACAAAAATTCCTCATGCAGAATTTGCTTTCATTTCTAGGGTCTTGTCATTTCCAGGTCTTTCTGGGAATTGGTTATTTCAC